>JAFVLL020035687.1:0-144637 GCA_021397915.2 Tor tambroides | reverse complement strand
GCTGTTCACTGAACGCTCTCTCCTCCATATCATGAGTAGACACGCCCCTTACTGCTGATTGGCTACAAGTTTGTTTTGGTACTTGGCCCCGACTCGGTTTTCTAAAACGTTTTTGAAAAATTACATACCCCACCTTTAATGGAATAGTTCACCTAGAAATGAAAATTTACTCACCCTCAGGCCATCCAAGATGTAGATGAGTTTGTTTCTTCATCAGATTTGCAGAAATGTAGCATTACATCACTTGCTCACCAATGGATCCTCTGCAGTGAATGGGTGCCGTCAGAATGAGAGTCCAAACAGCTGATAAAAACATCACAATAATCCACAAGTAATCCACACCACCTGGTTGGCCTGAGGGTGAGTACATTTTCAGCTAATTTTCATCTTTGTTGAACTATTCCTTTAAAATATATTAGTGCATGTAGAAAAGATCAAGATTAATAAAAGCTGCAAAAGCATTATTCATTCTGATTAGTCAATTGTGGCGTTCAACATGTATTTGTGAATAATGATCGTTGCCCATGGCAACACTGTATAACTTTGCCAGTTATCCCAGAAACATGTGTTCCTACATAGCCGTGCTCGTGTTTGCTCTTCAGTCTCTACAAGTAAAATAATACAATCACTGAAGCTCAAATCAATATTACAGAAACGTGTTTATTTATTTATTTATTTATTCAGTAAGTAGCCATTCAATAAGCCAGATAATGTTCAGCCAGATGAACATTATCATAAAAATAAACCCCTTTATGATGCTGTAAGACCTGATACAAGTGCTTTTTTGAGATAATGACCACCAACTGTACATTAGCATATAAAACCCCTGTAAAGTGTTACCAAAGTACCATTAGCTCAGTATAAAAATAAAAGAAGTCAATGGGAAGTCACCAGCATGACAGGAAAACTGTGTTGGTGTCTCTTCGAACATGCTTCCAACTGGCCTGAAGAAATGAAGAACTTCCAGTTCTCTTCATCTGTTAGGCAAATCTGTCTCTCTTTCGCTTTTACGCTTTCATTTTGTTGCTCAGCACATCACACACAACCCCCAATTGCACATTTAAACTCCAGAGACATACATAAAGCATCACCGGCACACACACATGATCTTCACAGATGGCCTTGACACTTCAACACACGCTTTTGCAGAGTTGAATTCCTGCACCGATCCCGAGACCTGTTAGTTCATTTGTCGTTTTCTTAATTTATTTACATGTACACATTTTATGGCAAAGGTGCCAGCGGTGTTTCCTCTACCTCTTGTTGATGTATCCTGACAATGCCTTCAGGCTTCTCCGCCACACACACACACACAATCACGCGCGCTCGCTCTCGTAACGGCTCCTGTGTGGCTTCTGCTTTGATAAAGCATGCCCACATCCCAGTCCAGACTCGAGTAGAGGAATTAATCAGTTTGGACCATCATGTTCCCTTTCCAATCAGACAAATCCAGGCGCTCCCAGATCAAAAAGAACACGAGCCATGAGGAACAGATGTCGGAGGCAAACTCATTTAAACACAACCCTAAAACAACAAACCTACTCTCCAAAGACTGACCCTTCATTCCATTTCACAAATTGGTTTACCAAACAAATCATTCCAAACCGTTTGGAGCGATGTTGGACAGACGGATATCCAAACACAGATCCCGAGTCAGAGAGTCAAAATGTTCTGATGCTGAAGCCCAAATCTAAGACTCAGCAGTATTCAGTGTTTATAGGCCTACAATATACAATCGTTAACTCAATTTTTATTCATTATCAGTGCTTAATGTCTTCTTCAGGAGGTCAAACTAAATATTACATGTTGTGTTATTTGACGTTTATGTTATAAACATTTGCTGTGTACCGAAACATGGTTTGAATGCAATTTAAAATCTTAATTTTTCAACTTTTGTGATTTTCTGCGAACAAAAAGAACTGATAAACATTAAATAAACATTATGGTATATTAAGCTAAAAGTTTTAATAATACAAAATGAAGGCTGAATGAGAAACAGTTATAGGTTTAGCCTAAATTAAGTTGTCAGTCAGCAGAGGCTAGCTAGATTAGGACAAAATATCAGTTTATACAAATTGATACATATAAATAAACACACACACACACGCGCGCGCGCGCGCGCGCGCTACTAGTTTAGGGTCAGTAAGATTTTTTTTTTTCTTTTTTTTTTTTGTAAACCTGCATTTATTTGGTCAAAAATACAGCAAAAATAGTAAAAAGTAAAAAAAAAAAAAAAAAAGTAAAATATATAAATAAAATAATAAACAAAAAAGTAAATTATTATTGAAATTTTAAATAATAATATTTTTAATAATAATAATATTTTTTAATAATAATAGCTTTTTGTTTGTATATATTTTGAAATGTAATTTATTCCTGTGATCAAAGCTGAATTTTCAGCATCATTACTCCAGTCTTCAGTGTCACATGATCCTTCAGAAATCATTCTAATATGCTGATTTGCTGCTCAAGAAACATTTCTTATTATTATCAATGTTGAAAACAGATGTGCTGCTTCATGTTTTTGTGGAAACTGATTTTTCTCAGGATTTTTTGATGAATAGAAAATTTAAAAGAACAACATTAATTTGAAGTACATTATAGAAGTCTTTATTGTCACTATTGATCAATTACTGTCATTACTGAATACAATATTGCATATATTATATTGATTATGAATAGCTTCTTAAAATAACAGTCTTAAATGATGTCAAGACTACAATTTGGGTAAAAACTGTGAAAATCTGGGACACAACCACTTTTTTGGTCATTAAAATTGAAACAGTCTTCAATATTAATATCCTACAATAAACGGACTAACAATTGAACACACTTTTATTTTTGCATAAACACCTTCTGTTCAGAAATACATCTATGATGCATGCAAAGATGTGTTTTCTAGTCTTTGTGAGACTGAATGTTTCTTAAAAAGTTCAAACTGAGATGCACAAATGCCTGTGAATATTTAAAATCAAATATCACAGATGTCGATATCAGTGTACCAGAAAAATATCAGCCTGAACCTCTTCTGAAATTCTTCTGATAAAGAATGAAATGAAGTAGGGATGAAATATATTACCAGCAGACAAGATTGAGAGGGAGAGATGGAGAGAAAGAGACGAGCCTTGATATTAAAAAAGACAAGAATGAAAGGTGACAGACAACTAAATCTCACCTATACACAATAATATCTTCTCATTTCATACACACACACAGACACACACTCCTGCTAGCACACACCCACAACGCCCTGACAATGTCGTTAATATGAAGTTTTAATTATTTAAATGGATAAAATGTCTCCTCTGGTTTCATGGCATCTCTGCTGAATCTCGGCGTGAGATTCAATTACATTAATAACCAGTGATTTGATTCTGACCCACATTATGGGTTCTATTAAATTCACATTATTTGGGTTGAGGTGAGAGAGATCTTCAGAAGCAGAGCGGGGTGTGTGCGTGTGCGTGTGCGTGTGTGTGTGTGTGTGTGTGTTTTGATGTGGAAATCAAGCCTGCATCTGTACTGCCAGTGGTGATGCAACAAAATTATATCCCTCCCATTATAATCAACAATGTGGCATACATGCAGTGGAGACGGCTTCATTGATTACACTGAGTTGTCTAGTTTTGCCACTCATTGAAAGCCCTTACAACAAAAACATGCGCACCCATTTTATATACTTATATATACAGTATATATATATATATATATATATATATAAAGAATATAAAGTATATAAAATATTTTCTTCAGTTCATATATTTAGGCAGTTATGTAAGTATATTATAGAAAATTATAAAATTTAAATAAATACATATATAAATATAGTATATTTAATATATTTAGTATGACATTTTTATTTAATTTAGTTTAATTAATTTATTATTTATTTTATTTATTTAAACACATGTATTTATAAAAAAAAAACATGCCCAAATATATGTAAAAATGTATATATGGGCAGTTTATTTTTATACAATAATACAATGCATAAATATTGTAAGTATTATAATTTTGTTTTATTTTTCATATTTATGTATTTATTTAACACAAACATTTGCCAAAATAC
This sequence comes from Tor tambroides, assembly GCA_021397915.2. NCBI lineage: Eukaryota > Metazoa > Chordata > Actinopteri > Cypriniformes > Cyprinidae > Tor > Tor tambroides. Next base: position 140,568 of record JAFVLL020035687.1, on the reverse strand, counting down.
ATGGAAACTACATGTATGTGTGTATATATATATATATATATATATATATATATATATGTGTGTGTGTGTGTGTGTGTGTGTGTGTGTGTATATGTTAGAGGTTGTTTTTTTTTGTTTTTTACATTTTTCCGTCACACCATAGGACACATTGATACGTCAACTACCCATATATATATATATGGGTAGTTGACGTATCAATGTGTCCTATGGTATATATATATATATATATATATATATTAATAATTTTATATGTTATAAAATATAGCTACATATAGATATGTTATGAATTCATACACGTAAAAAATGTACTGGTAATTTTCTGCCAGGACATTATCCATTAGTTTTATGGAAATTTTCATGAACTCTAGTCTAAAACACAATGCAGTGCAGTGCAAAATAAAAAAAAAATACAAGTAAAACCTGTAAATAAAAATAAAAAATCAATATGCAAAATTAATTAATATTAATACAGTACATCAAACCCTATTTTTACAGTTTTTTTTTTTTTGAGTGTAGGGTTGTTAGAAAATGTATTTAATAAAATTAGCTTGCAATGTAAAAATTCATCAGTGAAGTGCAATCTTTTAACCTGCACTAGTATTATGTGCATTGCATTTCAGTGTTCTGTCGTGCTGTTTTCAGCACAGACACAGTGTCACAACGCTGATGTTTTATTCGTTCAGCTGGAGGAGAAACGCATGTAAGCACACTAACCTCAGCTCTCTCTGTCTGTCAGACGCACACAGCCACATACATTATATTCGGAGGGTGCGGCGTGTGATAAACCGAGGGATTTAGGTTCATTCCCAGCATTCCCTTCACTCTCATTATGATCCCCGTGAGAATTCCTCTCACGCAGCGTGAAGCACAAGTGTGCAGGGAATATCTGAGTTGCCGTGTGTGTGTGTGTGTGTGTGTGTGCAGCAGCTCTATGACTTGTACCCTACTGTGGTTAAACATATAATCATCCATAACCTTCTAAAATGGCCTATATCTTCTTCTCTAGCACGCACACACAAAGGCTGTTTACTCACAGCGTGTGAATTATCAGACCCAGAATGTTCCCAGCATGGCATCGTGGGTAATGTGACTTTTCAGCATGGGTCCACTGCAATCATACACTTAGAGAAAGAAAGAACAGGAAAGAGAGAGAAGAAAGACACAAAGCAGAGAGATAGACTGTAAGAAGAAAGACTGATGATCGCCAGGGAGAAGAATGCAAGGGAAGAAAAGAGAGAATGTGAGATGTATTTTACATTAAATGAGTTTAGGATCTCTGCGGCGTCATTTGTGGAAGAATTTCTCTTTACTTCCAAGACTGTGAAGCTTTTTTTAGAGCCTAGCTGTGTATGTGTGAACAGTAATTATTTTAAATATTTTCAGACTGGTATTACTGTAAATTCAAATGCTTATTACATCAAAATTGGAGTTTTGTGTCTCGTAGTCTGTAGCTATTATCTGTATGCTAGTGTATTGCAAGTTGTCCAAATGAACTTATGCAAAAAAAAAAAAAACTTAAAATACTGATATGCAGTTTTTTGTCCAGCAAAAAGCTGAGCATAACGTAAATAGCTCCCTATGATTAACAAAAGCAAATAGCCAATCATGGTCTTCGATTGGGCTAATGCTCATACTTCATTTCTTTTCCCAAACATCAGTTACTGATCAGCTAGAAATGTATTCAAATGTATTTGACAGTGACTTTTCGTACCTGCTTTTCATTTTCCTGAAAATGCTTGTACTTGCATCACACTGGATTAAATCATATGCCTTACCCCCAAAAAATTTTTCAGGATTCTTTCCCCCTAACTTATTACACATTTGGTGTTGCCAATCAAAAATGACCATCCTACAAAAATTGCTTATAATTTTTTTGTTATGCTATATTATTACCGAATATTGGAGCTGATGCACCTCAGTTTTTGAATGAACAAAAGCATTATTTGTGAATGTTTTTGGCAATCACGATCAGTCAGTTCCAAAATGAAATACACAACCTATGCTAACTGAAGGAAAACAAGTCGATAAAAAGAATGCATTCAAGATTTAGTGATAATATTTTACTTAAAGAGTGCATTAGTAATATACGCCTATAGGCGGGTGCACAATGCGCGTACACTCTACTTATTACACAAACAGTAACACGCAGCAGCCCACAAACATTCCAAATATTACAAATGAAAGGATTTCAATGTAAAAGATTATTACTGTGTACATAAAGATAAAATTCCTGCATGTCATAATGGATAGTCATTGTATCAAAATTACCTGCAGTAATGGCGAATGAAATTAACCTTGCGCACAAGAAGATCCATTTCCTCTCTGGAGAGGCGTTCAGTCTTTGCTCTTGCAAATTCCGCCGTGTAAATACAGAGTTCTGGCATGAGACTCTAGATGGCGCAGTCAAAGTAGGTCTAACACAATCTGACCTAATGACATCATTATCACATGGCACAGCTGACTGGTTTTCTCCTGTATCAGTAGCCAATGAGCTCACTGCTCAAATAGCTTGCTTTTGTTTGCTGTAGCAGTTTGCAGCGAACTTCAGAAACCCTCCACCTTCCCCAGCTCCACCTGTATTGATCTGCTACGAGATGATTCATGTATGTTATATGGGGGTTATTCATATGTGTTATATGTGCAGCAGCAATGTTTCCTACATGCTCAAAGCAGCATGTTGTGGATGTATTGGCAGTAGCAAGTCTCGGTACTTGCTCTGCCGCAGCAGCGTAGCAGATCTATTCCACCAAGACCAAATACATTAACATTGTCATGTACATTACCATGCCAATCCCTCCGAGAGTTGTCATGACAGAAATAGTGAACATGCCATGGTGCAAGTGCAACTGGCTTTTAAAGGGAATGGGGGATGAGACTCTGATTGGTTTATTGCATGTTACGCCCAAAACACACCCATGACTCATTAAGAGAATAGGTAGAACCTTTTGAACCGTTTTCTTTTTCCCGTTGTTAAACTAGCAAAAGTGGATTTGAACACGCCCTAAGGCTGATGATACATGGGGCAGCTTTTTTTGAGCAATGTTGCTTGGGCACTTTCCCATTGAGAATGCTTAACAAATTTCTATCTGGATATTTTAGATCAGTAGTGGGCCCTGTGTCTCACCTGGTTGCCCGCTGAAGGCAACACTGGCCAAAGTTGCTCGACAACATTGCCCAAAAAGTTGCCCAGTGTATCATCAGCCTTAAGTGCACCTGCGCCATGCGCTTCAGACCGTACGCTTTGATTGTTATATGACCAATAGGTCAATATGGTCTCTAAATATAAATGTCTTGTTTTAGCAACACTTCAAAGTTTGAATATTACAACTTCCAACAGATTTCTTTATTAGTTTTTAATTTTATTTGAAAAAGAAAAACCTTTTGATGACACTGCAAAAATTGTTCTTCATCAGTATTTTTGTAGTTTTCTAGTGTAAATGTCTAAATATTCTTAAACCGAGATATATTTACTTAAGAAGCAAAATGGCATGATATATGTCTATGAGAAATTATTCAAAATGAAGTGAGTTGTGTGTGTAATAAGTAGAATGTACATGCATTGTGCACCTGCCTGTAGGCGTATATTACTAATGCACTCTTTAAATAAAATATTATCACTAAATCTTGAATGCATTCTTTTTATCAGCTTGTTTTCCTTCAGTTAGCATAGGTTGTGTATTTCATTTTGGAACTGACTGATCATGATTGCCAAAAACATCCACAAATAATGCTTTTGTTCACTCAAAAACCTCCAATATTTGGTAATAATACAGCATAACAAAAAATTTATAAGCAATTTTTGTAGGATGGTCATTTTTGATTGGCAACACCAAATGTGTAACAAGTTGGGGAAAAAATCCTGAAAAAGTACAAAACATTGTCATTTTTTGGAGTAAGTCACAGGATTTAATCCAGTGTGATCCGTTGTGCACCCGCCTATAGGCGCATATTACTAATGTGCTCTTTAAATAAATAAATTTTAAAAAATATCGTGCAATAGACTTTAGACCAGGTTTTAGTTGGTCAATGGTGCACTCGTTTTCAGTTGCCTCAAAATAGCAACGCACCAATAATGTGCCTGAACACACCTTGTTTCCAGACCAGCAAGCCCATGGGCAAACAGACAGATGCAAGTGCATTTGCTATTTAAACATCATGGTGCTGGACTTGAAAATGATAACTGCGTCGGGCTGAGACTAGCAAAAAACATTTGCTATGCGCCTGCCCTCGCATTGCACCAGGGCCCATTCTGTTCAATTTATTCCTTAAATTTGTCTTACTTGGTCTTAAAAATTCTTAAATTTACTTTCATATATCAGTCAGAAACCTGTTTAATATCCCTTTAAATAATTTAGTCCTGTCCATTAGACCAGGAATTTTACCAGTCAGTATGATAGTGGATTTATTTTGGACTTCTTACTGACACTTAAGCAGCATCACGCAGAACTTAAAGTCTTCGTTCACCAATATCACAGTAGAAATGCGCTATATACAGGCGTATTTGTCTCCCCTAATTTATTTAGCCACTAAAAGTGTCTGAACGTAGAATAAAACATTTTCTAGGCCACTAATATGCCTGGAGTCATACATAATATTTGTCATAAAATATGATCTATTTCTTTAAGTGTAAAACTTCTTGAAATACACAACGTGCAGCTGTAAATAACAGTAAATCTGCATCAAAGGTCAGTAAATTCACAGTAAAACCACTGTGAAACAATATAGAGTATATTAAAGTATATTTCCACTCTGAGCTGGTTGTGTTTTGGTGATGGGAGGCGCAGAGATTTTCGGCTTGTGGAGAGTTATCGAACACTTCCGCCATCAGAAAAGCCATTCACTTAAGAGCCTGCTATCATCTTCCCTGGGGACCTCTCAACACACACACACACACACACACACAGCCATCTCCTGGAGAGCCCCGTCTGATAGTGTCGCCCTGAGCTTGTGTGAGGAGTGTTTGACTGCCCATTAGAACAGGAAAGTGCAGGAGAGAAAAGCGAGGCTTCAAACTTTAGAATCACGAATCACATACTGCTGCTCCACGCTAAAAGTACTTCACTGGGGATGCAAAATTGAATCCTCTTGAGTATGGCAATGTGTGAGCATTGGAACTGCATAAGTCAAAAGATAACTATCTTTTGTTGCGCAAGGGGTTATGGGTAACATTAGATTCTGGTGCATTGCACAGATTTTGTGTGCTCACAGTTTGTCATTAGACACCTTATTATACTGCACATGTGCAAATTTCAAATGCATTGTACGTTTCTTCATCTTTTCTCCTCATATTGCATAACTGTGACTTTATACAGAAATGAAAACTGATTTTTGGGTTGTTATGTTGACTATTAAAGAGTGCACAATTGATAATTCTTTGGATAATTCAATTTGATTGTATGAAATCTCATACATCAGAAGATGGATTAAATCTATAAATGCTAAATCATGTGAAACCATGGGAACCATGATGCATTTTTCAGAACTGTGTGATGAATACAAAGTTCAAAAGAGCAGCATTTACTTGAAACAGAAATCTTTGGTAACATTATAAATGCTTTACTGTCACTTTGGATCAATTTAATGCAACCTTGCTGAATAAAAATGATTAATTTCTTTTAAAAAAATATCATGCAGACTCCAAAGTTTTGAATGGTAGTGTAATGTAGACACAAAATAAATACATGCGTGGTCTGAAACAGGCCTTACACAGAAATGCTATATAGACACGTTGAATGCATGGCCACACTCTGAGAGAGAATTGAGGGATAAAATATGAAATGAAATATGGTATGGAAAATGAAAGTACGGATTCCGTTACCCATAATGCTGACAATGAATGTGAGGAAGACATTTCGCTTCCAGAAAGCTTGATGGGCGAGAATTTCAGATCTCAAGGGATGAAAGAGAGAGAGAAAGAACAAGATGGAGAGAGAAAGAGGGTGTTGAGGTTAAGAGGGGTCAGACTGATATTGAAATGGATAGAGGAAGATATGGGGGGATGGGAGGTGCATGGAGGAGTGTGAAGGAGAAAGAGCTAGAGGAAGGAGACTTCTGATTGTGGCATAAAGGGTACAGCTGAAAATTGCAGAGTGTATACAGTGGAAGAAAAATAAAGAGTTGAGAAATTTTGCCTGGAGAGAGGAGCAGGTTTTTAAAAGTGAGAGCATCTGTGTTTTACTTTCACTCTTAGATCATTCACTTAGCACTTTAACATATGAATTATTCAGCTTGTTTCCACTTAAAACTTGAAACTTGAAATGTTGCCTAAGATGTGACCCAGACATAAAGATAAACTGAAAGCATTAAATTCTGTTTGGTTTTGATTTGATGCAAAACAGAGAGGCAGCCCTCATCTTTGCATTAAAGGAACAGTTCACCCAAAAATGAAAATTTGATGAAAATTATCTCACCCTCAGGCCATCCCAGATGTAGATGAGTTTGTTTCTTCATCAGAATAAATTTGGAGAAATGTAGCATCGCATCACTTGCTCACCAATGGATCCTCTGCAGTGAATGGGTGCCGTCAGAATGAGAGTCCAAACAGCTGATAAAAATAATCCACAAATAATCAACATGACTCTAGGCCATCAATTGACATCTAGTGTAGTGAAAAGCTGCATGTTTGTCAGAAACAAATCCATCATTAAGGAGTTATAACTTTAAACCCTTGGTTCTAGACAAAATGCGACTCCATAGTCCATAATAACACACTGTGTAATACTGTGTAATGGCATTTTATGACAAGCTGCAGCTTGACACACAAAACCTGGAGAATGAGTGCCTAATGATTTTTAATAGTTACAATAGTCAACAACAATAAAAAATGAGTATAGCGTCAATAATAATAAAACCGACTAAACAGTAAAGAAGTAGAGTTGTTATTCTTAAGAATATACTGTAATTTACCAGTAGACAACATAGGGGTAATGGAAGCATCATCAAATTAGTTCAACTATTTAATAAACAAACATGCAAGTGAGAGTGAGCATGTGTAGAACAACAGCCGTTCAAATTCTCTGGAAAATTCTACTAAGACTGCTGCAGACTCCGTGGGGGGCTGTGAGTGAGACAAGAGTGGAGTGGAGCTGGAGCAGAGTAATTATAGAAGGCCTTAGTTGGGAAAAGAAGGGAACATCGAGAGAGAGAGAGAGAGAGAGAGAGAGAGAGAGAGAGAGAGAGAGAGAGAGAGAACAGGAGACAAGGCAGACTCAGAGGAAGTCCTGGAGAAATCCCCTGCAGGTGCCTCGTGTACAGTACAGTGTGAAACAGCAGCGAGCCTGAAGTGAGGTGTGTGTTTGTGTGGGTTTACTTAACTATACTTTAGGGACAAATTTGCTCCCAGAAATGAGCCGAATCTGCAAAAACCTCCCCTTGGGAATCCCCTCTATTGGAAAATCAATTGAAAAAAAATTATATATATATATTTGAAGTCAATTCTATATATGCTTGGTTACTATTTATATTTTAGAGAGAGAAAGAGAGAGAGGACATTTATGTAAATCAGCAAACACAAATACCACCGTAGTCTCTTATGCTCACCAAGGCATTTTTTTGTTTTATTAAAAATACAGTAAAAATAGTTATATTCTAAAAATATGAATACAATTTTCAATAACTATTTTCTATTTGAAAATATTTTAAAATGTAATTTATTCCTGTGATGTCAAAGCTGAATTTTCAGCATCATTGCTACAGTTTTCAGTGTCACATGATCCTTCAGAAATCATTCAGATAAGCTGATTTGCTGCTCAAGAAACATTTCTGATTATTATCAATGTTGAAAACAGCTGTGTGGTTAAATATTTTTGTGGAAACTGTGATACCGAATGTTTTTTCTTTTTCAATAACGAGGAAATTCAAAAGAACACTTGAAATAGGATTTTTTTATAACATTATAAATGTCTTTACTGTTACTTGTGATCAATTTATTGTGTCACTTCTGAACAAAAGTATTAAGTTCTTTAAAAAAAAAAAACATACTGACCCTAATCTTTTGAACTATAATATACAGTAAACCTTTAATATAAAACTAATTCTAAGCATTTTAGACTAAAACTGCACTATAATTATCGCTAATGATGATATGATAATTAATTTATTTATTATTTATGAACTGACATAAATAATACATTGTGGGGTCAGTCAATAGTCCCCACTTAGAGAACATTTTAATAAACATACTAAATTATGTTTTAATCCAAATTCGAAAAAAAAGCATCTTTTTAGCTCAACATATAATCAGTGTAAAGTCCCACTATGATAGAAAACCAAACGTCTGTGTGTGTTCCAGCTGCCTGCTGAATGTGTTGGTGTTTGAGCACCTTGTGTCTGTGAGCACAAAGCTCTGACCTCATTAGTTAGCGAGTCGCTCCCGTGCCGCTGTGTGTGAGTGAGGTGGCATGTCTGATCTTGGCATAGTAAACGGACAGCAGAAGGGCAGACTGCTACTCTTTCACCCCTCCAGACTGGACCACACACACACACACACTGCTGTCTGGACAAAGAGACTTTTCCCTGGGACCTGTAGAGAGATTAGACAGCTATTTAAGGCAGTATATTTGCACATTTGGCAGACGTTTTTATCCAAAACAACTTGCATTCAAGACACATTTTATTAGTTTATGCATTCCCTGTGAATTAAACCTGTGACCTTGGTGTTGCTAGCACCACCATAACAAAAACTTCCACCTAATTCAAGGAATAGTTCAGCCAGAAATGAAAATTTGTTGAAAATTTGCTCACCTTCAAACCATCCAAGATGAAGATGAGTTTGTTTGTTCATCTGAACAGATTTTGAGGGATTTACCATTGTATCTCTTGCTCACCAATGGATCCTCTGCAGTGAATGGGTGCCGTCAGTATGAGAATTCTAACAGCTGATAAAAACATCACAATAATCAAGTAATCCACACCACTCCAGTCTAACAATTAACATCTTGTGAAGTGAAAAGCTGCATATTTGTAGGAAACAAATCCAGCATTAAGATGTTTTTAACTTCAAACCGATTTTGATGTGAGTGGATGACATAGTCGTGGTGTTTTATCAGCTGTTTGGACTCTCATTCTGACGGCACCCATTCACTGCATAGGATCCACTGGTGAGCAAGTGATGTAATACTAAATTTCTCAAAATCTGTTCTGATAAAGAAACAAACTCATCTATATCTCGGATGTCCTGGGGGTGACTGATTTTTCATTTTTCATTTTGGGTTAATTTTTGCTTTAAAAAAAACGAAGTTAAAATTACCATTGTATCTAAAAAAATTGGTTTAATTTAATGCGTATAACAGAAAAAGACATTGCCATGACTTACTGATCATATAATTGTTTTTATAGTTCTGCATGCATATGTATCTAGCCAAAACTTTAGTAGGCTACAGCAAAAAAATGAAAATTGTCAACATGTACTCACCCTCATGCCATTTCAGAACGGTTTCTAAACAACACCCCATTCAGAGAAATCAATGGGGTCCAAAACAACATTAGACCCTTCTGACTTTTAAAATGTCACTGCTAGTGTAACTTTTCAAGTTCATGGAGAAATGGCCAAACGAAAATGCGTTCTCAACTTTGAAGTGAGTTGTTTATTGTGTTATATATCATTTTTCATTTCTGTTATCCATGCACGTATGTACAATACGCTTTCAACTTGTCCCAAGATTTCGCATCTGTGTTTGCGTACTTGAATAGAGTACATTTCTGGCCTCCGAACAAACGAAACTCTGAACTGCAAGTGTTTGAGAGAGTGCATATGGTCTTATTTTTAGATACGTACACTGTGCGTCGATGAGTTTCACACAGGCGACATCAGTCTGTGTGCTGCGGCAGGTGTTGGTGATCATTGTAAGGAGAAGAAAGGGGAACTCAAAGCTAAAGAAAGTAAATAAAATCTAATTAGTGGCAAAAACTCCTTTAGCAGCGGAATGAGCTGAGGGATCATGGGAAAAGCGGTGAGAGAGAAAGGGAGAAGCAGCACAAATGATCAAAAGAGAGAAAGAGCGGAGTACATTCCTGTAATAAAGCGAGCCGATGCTGCGCTGTCTAAATATTAAAGGAAAATGTAACCCCCTTCCCCCAAACCTAGCGTCACCTTCCCTGTCTCCGCTCCCCAAGAGCATTTCTGACTTGGAACCGATAATCATAATGACGGAGGGGTCACCGTCTGTGTCACCGTGAGGAGGTGGAGGAATCTCTCATTAGACCGTTCTGCAAAACGGCCACTTCACACGATCCTCTCCTGAGAATCTCGCCGTGTAGACACTGAATAAAATCTGTGGAATTAAATCAGATATCAGCGGGAGAGAACTTCTTTCTAGAAGCATCTTAAACCCGCAGGAGGTGCACGGTTTTGATATATCGTGTGCGGGGGTGCGCACATCATCAGTTTGGCCAGGATTTCAAAGAGGCTCTTTCAACTGAAACGTCTGATTGTTTTTGTTCATCAGATTTCTCAGATTGCACAGATTTTCGAAGTCTTAGAAGTTATGGAGCTGAGTACTGTAAATGTCTGAGGACTTCAGTGCGTTGACAGATAAATGCTCCAGGGAGGCTTGACATCAAGGTATTACGAACGAATGAATGGAACGGCAGCCAATGAAAACGCAGCCTGTCAGATTCAATAGGCAGAAAAGTATCTGACGGCTGGTCTGGTTGGCTGAGAATTTGACTAAATGGAGTCTTTTCAAGCTTGTGGCTAATGCAATACAGCTCTGGACCAGGGGTTGCACTGATTAGTGAACTAGTTCTCCTACTAGTTCATGCTTTGAGTCTATAACTGTGTGACAGCCATATACACCGGTTTGGGTCATAAGATTTTTTTTATGTTTTTAAAATAAGTCTAAGAAATACAAAAAATAGAGTAAAAACTGTAATAAAATCAGAAATCTGAAATACAGTAAAAACTGTAATTTAACAATTTAAAATAACTGTTTACTATTTGAATATATTTCAAAATGCAATTTATTCATGTGGTGGTAAAAGCTGAATTTTGAGCATCATTACGCCAGTCTTCAGTGTCACATGATCCTTCAGAAATCATTCTAATATGCTGATTCGCTGCTCAAGAAACATTTATTATTATTATCAATGTTGAAAATAGTTGTGCTGATATATTTTTTTGTGGAAAATGATGTGATGCTTTTATTTCCAGGATTCTTTGACAAATAAAACACTCAAAAATAACAGCATTTATTTGAAATAGAACTCTTTTAACAAGTCCTTGTATTAGATTAAAGTATTAAATATTAAAGTATTCAATTCTTTTTTGCAAGGGGTCAGCGGATGCCCATTTTACACAAGTTGATATGATTCTTTAGGGTCTTAATGAAAAGTCTATAACATACTTTGGTTAAAATTTCTCAATGGTAGTGTAAAAAACACCTTACCCTGTCAAAATCAACTCTGTTTTCATCAAACCATTACAGTCCATGTTGCTTTAAATGCTAATGAGCTCTGCTGACCCTGCCCCTCTCTTCCATGGAGTGATGAGCAGACTCTAAACTTCAGCCGTGAAACTAGCATATATTAGGAAATGCGATTTGCAAAGATTCATAAAAACCCTTACACTCACTTCTTCTGTAGATGAAGCTGGATCATGAATGATTCGCGTGAACATAGACGCATTTATGTAGATCCGGGATCGGCACATTCCCTTCAAAATGAAAGTAAGGTTAATCCTCCGTGTCTTCAGCAGCTCAGATGTCGGGAGTAAATGACGATTGCTATGTTCATTATTACATCCAACAACAAAACACCTCAATCGCTTAATCGGAGACATTCTTGTCTTCCCCTGCACTGGAGTCGACACAGTGGCGGACAGCTCACGGCTCACTCAGGGCGGGTCTAAGGTAAGACGGCCTTGTCAATCAACTATCGTGGGAGCGGCCTGTGTAGAGCTACGTCATTCTGACAGGAACCTCAGAACAGCCTGATTTGAGAAAGGGGATTTTAAAATAGGGATTTAAAAAAATAAAATAAAAAAAAAACACCGGGTGGATTTTTATCATTATAGGATGGATGTGTACACACACTTCCAAAACACATTTATGTTCAAACAACTTGTAAAGTGAATTTTGCATCTGATGACCCCTTTAAGTCACACTCCAAACTTTTAAACTATATACATTTTATAACTAATATATATGTAACTAATATATAATGTATTTGACATAAATATAAATACATATATGAAGAAAATTAAATGTATAAAATATAATACTGAAATTTCAGTTAATTCAGTGCTCACATAAGCTACATTTCTTGCCAAAACCACACTGCGACAACTCAAATGTCACCCATAGACTGACAGAAACTATAAGCTGATGCAACATGACATTTTTGCACTGTAATTGACAATGTAGGCCGCATGAATCTGGCGGGTGATATATGCATGCTTTCCTTCTCTCCAACATCATCATTCTCTCCACTCACACATTCTCCAACAACGCAGCTTTGGATTTGCTAGAAACAGTGAAGAAGGCTGATGCTGCATTGTGTTTTTGAGTCATTTTCTTAATGTAAAAATTGACCTACTGACTGGTCGACTGCTTCTCTGGCCGACTAAATGAGCAGCAAGCAAGCCGAACTCTTGACGTATTTGTGTAGATGCAGGCTTAAACACACAACAGATTGTAGCAATAAAAAATTAAATGCCGATTTAATGATCTAATGCACAGATTCACATGGTCTGTGGATTGTGATTACGTTATTCTGCTAATTTACAGCACCTGCATAAGCGGTTGGCTTGGCGTCTGGGGGAATCGCTCAAAGTCATCTGCATAATTCGTTTGTGAGGCAGCTTAAAGCAGCAAGCCATTTGATAATGAGTTGACAAGCTAGTTTTAAACTTGTCAACAAAATTTAGAGTGATTCTAATTTTTTGTGGGAAGTTGTTTACCCAGCTGGATGAAGGCCATGTTTAGCTGGCTGATATAGTTGGAAATGAAGATCTTTGTGATGCTGCAAATTAGAGAAATCTGCTCTCTGCTGTACTCCTTAGGCATATGTTATAACCTGCTGCTGTGAGGGGTGCCATATTCAATAAATACTGTTTTAATTCAATCAAGAATGAAACTTTTAAAGGAAACATGCCAAGAAAACTGGACTTTCATTGCTCTTTTGAAATAAAAGACCTTGGTAAAGTGTAGACAAACTTGAGTTTCATACTAGTCTATCTGACATGAGAATCCACTTTGGATGGTTGCTGCGAATGTGGTTTCAATTCCATTCTTGAACTAATATATCAAATATATTTAATATATTATAAACGTATAATAAACTAGGAGTAAAAACCTGTCAATTTACTACTCAGACAAAATTTTGTGACTCTGACTTTCACTCAAGCTTTAGAGTCCAATTGACATCAGAATTCACAGTAACACTTTTATTTCGAAAGTCCACTTTAGACATTCTACTAACAGCAAGTAACTTTGCAACTACATGTCAACTAGCAGTCATTAGAGTATTAGTAGACTGTCTGCTTAATATCTTCTAACACTTTATTTTGATGGGTCCACAACATGCAACATACTGAGTATGAGAAATTTGGCAAGTATATGTCAACTTATTCTACTAACCCTAAACCTACCCTAACAGTCTACTCTGAGAGTTAGTAGACACGTAGCTGCAAATTAATGAGAATTAGTTGACATGTAGTTGACATGTAGTTACAAAGTTACTTATAGTTAGTAGAATGTCTAAAGTGGACTATCAAAATAAAGTGTAATCGAACTCACTTTGGTTGATTGGTGTGAATGCAGTTTCAATTTCTTTTCTAAACAATGAAATGAAATATGTTTAATATATAATAAATATTTATTTAACTTGGAAGAAAAAATCTGTCAATTTACTATGACAATTTTGTTCAAAATCTTAAGTCATTTGACATCAGAATTTGCTTCAGTTGAAAGAGTCAGTTCCATTCTTGAAGAAATATATTAAATATATTTAATATATTATAAATATATATTAAACTTGGAAGAAAATATCAGTCAATTTACTACTCATGGTTTCATGGTTTTGAGTTCATTTGATATCAGAATTCACTTTCGTTGATTGGTATGAAAGTGGTTTGAATTCCATTCTTGAACAAATATATTAAATATATATTTTAACTACTTATTAAATCTGGAAGTAAATATCTGTCCATTTACTACTGACAATTTTGTGACTGAGTTTCACACTTTTGAGTCCATTTGACATCAGAATTCACTTCAGTTGGTTGGTGTGAAAGCGGTTTCAATTCCATTCTTGAACATATATGTTAAACGTATTGAATATATTATAAATATTTATTAAACTTTGGAAGAAAAATCTGTCAATTTACTACTCAGACATAATTTTGTGAGACTGAGTTTCACTCAAGCTTTTGAGTCATTTGACATCAGAATTCACTTCAGTTGGTTGTTGTGAAAGTGGTTTCAATTCCATTCTTGAATGCATGTATTAAATATATTATAAATATTTATTAGACTTTGAAGAAAAAATGTGTCAATGTACTATGGCATAATTTTATAAGTCTTGAGTTTCACTCAAGGTTTTGGAATCCAACTGACATCAGAATTCACTTTGGTTGGTTGGTTGGTGTGAAAGTGGTTTGTATTCTTAAATTCAAGAACCTAAGAAAAAATCTGTTAAATTACTGCTCTAACATAATTTTGTGACTCTTCATTAGAGATTTGAAACTTACTGTCCACCACAATTGCGCTACATATGAGGTGCATATCCTTGTCTTCACATTACTTCCTTAATGTATCTTTGTTAAATGACTATAATTACCCCTGCATTTCCCTTCTTGTAGTCACATTTATACCGTACTAGCAGTTACTTATACCGTATTTTTAGGTCATGTTAACAGTAGAATTAGTGCATGATTAGCTTTGAGTGAAGCTGCCACAGAGTTCATTGCTGCTTTGAAATCAAATTAATCAGTCAATAAGTCAGTGAAATTACTAAAATGAGGCTTTAAAAAGGAATATCTGTGTGTCTTTAAAAAGGTGGTTTGGAGAACGGTTTGCGGTTCACAATTGGAGTGACAGCAATCCATCTTTCCAGCTACCTGTCACACTTACTTCAGTATAATGCATTTCTCAGGACTGCTTGTCTCTGAATGAATTGCCTTCGGTGAACTACTGCGGTGCTGAGGTTAACCAATCTTTACAGAGGTCATTTCCATATCTTCTTAAAGGTGCAGTAGAAAAAAAACAGTCAGTTTAATTCTAAAATCAGAGAGAAGTTGAAAAATTACCATGTAAAACTGCATTCTGTGCAAGAAACCTTGAATAGCATTACAAATGGACTTGAGGAGGACAAAACGCTACATAAGTTTAATATAAGTTCCCCTTTCCATCACTCTCAGGCGCAACTCTTGTAATATTTAACACTAAAGTGCTTCAACATTTCATTTGGTGCATGGCTTTCATGCATAACAAGGCTTCTGTGCCGCCTGACGGCTCATTCTGTCTGGTTGTATCTCACATGTGGTCTGTGTCAGTCTATTTTTGACTCTCATCTTCCTTCTATAAGCTGTGATTGAAGATTTGACGCATTCTCTTCTCAGCGAGATATGCATTTCTGCTCATTTATCTCTCGAAATGCGGTTATTTGCATTAATGTATGTCAGTGATAAAACGATCACTTGAATCAGTATTACATTTCTCGCTCTCGCTCTGCTTCTAATGTCGTCTGTGTCTATTTATCTCACAGTCTCATCTTCTAACCAAAGGCTCTGCTTAGTGGCTTTATTAAAAGACGCACACATTATTTCTGTCTCTTTGAACCACACATACACGTATTTGCCTTTCGCATGGGTACCGAAATACACTTGCGCCCACCGGTATATAAATAGCTGTGCAAAAAAAATGTAAGCTGGAATTCCCATTAACGCCGCATTTTATTCGACAAACTCTATTCATGTCTCCCCTGAGCTCAGAGATGGGTTTATTTGTGTGTTTTAATTAGAAAAATTCCCTCTTAATCGGCTATTCAAAATTAGACTCTTAAAAAATATTAGAAGAATGATTTAATTAGCAGGGAACGTCAGCCAGTCCCTGCCAGAAACGCTGCCAATGTCTCGCCCGGCCCATCTTGATTGTATTAGTTTTCGTATGTTGGTGCGTGTGTGGTCCAATCATGCAAACACACATGTATGTTTTCCAAACGTCTGAGTGGAAATGTTTCTCTTTTGCATTCATTTATAATTAAATACAAATCTTAAAATGTCACAGATCTGCTTATTTGTTCTCAAAATTGTGGAAAATCTCATATTTCTTCTTCTTTTTACATCATTACATACAACCCTCTTATTTATTTACAGGTTAAAGTGAAAATCCCAGATTTTTTATGTGATTTCTGACTTTATGTATGCATGTGTGCATCTAGTCTGTCTAAAAAGATTGTGTACGTTTGATTTATTGATTACAATGAGCTGCATCTAAACTGAGTTTTCATAAAATATGCATGTATTTTGACTGCATATATGTATGAGCATGTGCATACCTGCGCTGTGCGTGTGAACCCGTGTGTTGTGTTTTTCTTTTGGAAGCTAAACACTCTTGTCCATTTACCTTATTTATCTCACTTGTGTCAAACTGTGTTTGTGGTCTTTGGATGTGTTTTAAAGGAACGTCATGTTTAAGAACCAAACAAAGCTAAAAACAAAACATGGGCATATGTGTGAGTTTGTGTAGATGTGTTTATTTTAAAGCACCATGGAATGGTTTGATGAATGATTTTAGTTTTCTAACTCAATAACAGCCACAAAACTCCAAAGTTTTAGTCTTTAAAGGAATAGTTCACTCAAAAATGAACATTTGTTGAAAATTTACTAAACCCCAGGCCATCCAAGATGTTGATGAGTTTGTTTCTTCATTGGAAAATATTTGGAGAAACGTAATTTTGTCACTTGCTCACCAATGGATCCTCTGCAGTGAATGGGTGCCGTAAGAACGAGAGTCTGAACAGCTGATGAAAATAATCCACATGACTCGAGTCCATCCATTATTGTCTCGTGAAGAGAAAATCTGCATGCTTGTAGGAAACTAATTCATCATTAAGGTGTTTTTAACTAGAAACCTTTGCTTCCATCTAAAATGAGCCCTCTATCCATAACATTGTTTTCTCCACTGAAAAAGTCACTGAATCAGGAGAGAAATATACACTGATCGATTCAAGTCAAGACTTGACTATTTTGGTGGGCTGGTATTTTCGAGTTAGGACTTGTTTGCTTTTCCCTTACAAGACATTAATTGATGGACTGGAGCAGTGCGGCTTACTTGTGGATTATTATGATTTTTTTTTATCAGCTGTTTGGACTCTCATTCTGATGGCACCCATTCACCACAGAGGATCCACTGGTGAACATGATGCAATAGTAAATTAATCCAAATTTGTTTAATTAAAAAACAAACTCTACAGTTTAAATGGCCTAAGGGTGAGTACATTTCCAGCAAACTTTCATTTTTGGGTGAAGTGTTCCTTTAAAGAGTGTTATTTTTACATCTCTTTTATAAGACACAGATCGTCCGGCCATTAAAATATAATACAGTAATTGAGACCAAGTCGGAAACTATCTTTATCCATGTGCGTCTGTGTGTCTCACCCTCAAAACTTGATTTAGTATCAGAAGCCGGAAAGAGGGAAGAGCCAGGAATAATGGCCTGATATCCGACTTCACCAATCGGATAAGAGACACCAATACAGCTCAGTCCAATAGACTCCACTTCCTGAGATATAATCCAATCTCAAAGATCAAATGTCGTCTTCAAAACAGTATGATCCACACCACTAGACCATCTAAAGGAGTAAAGGATTATCTGTGGTTATTAAGTCCAGAAATCTACTGGAGTCTCTGCCTAGCAAATTAAGCTTACGAAAATCATTAGTTTTAACATCATAGACTGTGCCTTGGAGTTTTTATTCTAAAAACAGACTATCTGCCTGAAATAAATATAAATATCTTAACTGATATAGTTAAGAGTGAAGTTTCTCAATTTTTGATATGAGATAGGATGTCAGTTTACTGAAGATTGCTCTCTCTAACTGAACTCTCTTGCAGTCAGTGAGGAGAAAACATCACAAATATACACAGAAATCTGTGAAGAAGTCAGTTTCAAGAATAGTTCCCCAAAATGAAAATTGTCATTATTTACCTACCCTCATCTTGTTCCAAACCCATATGTTGTTGTTTATTCAATTAAACTCAAAGTTTTCATATACTGTAGCTCTTTTCCAAACAACCTCAGATCTGTCTAATCTGTCAAACTCCCAAAAACACTCTAAAATTAGTCCATACCAGTGGTTTTGTAACATTGGGTGAAAATAAGTGGGTCACGAAAAGCGCAAGAAAGCTGTGTGTGAAAAATAAGAAAATATAAATACAGTTAATTTCATGAGTGGGCATAATTTGTATTTCTGACATGACATGCAGCTGTGGGTGCTTCTCATTTCTTATTTGTGCATCCTCGTTTCCTTTTCTCGCTACCTTACCTTTCCTTACGCTCTTAAAAATAAAGGTGATTCAGGATGCCATAGAAGAACCTTTTTGTCTAAATGGTTCCATAAAGTACCTTTAACATCTGAAGAACCTTTCTGTTTCACAAAAGGTTCTTTGTGACGAAAGAAGGCTCTTCAGATTATAAAAAGGTAAGAAAGAGATGGTTCTTTAAAGAACCTTTGACTGAATATTTCTTTGTTGACCCAAAAAAGGTTCTTCTATGACATCGCTGTGAAGAACCTTTTAAGCACCTTTAGTTTTAAGAGTGTAGGATGAGGGAAGGATGCAAGGAAAGAAAGTCATAGGAAAAAAGAAATCAAAGGAACGGTTATTTGTACATTGGAATATTCTTGACCACTCAAGTGTCACTTCACAGCATCTTCAGCTGCACTAAAGGGATCTGCCCTTACGTTGTTAAAGTTTATTTAAGACATTCACAATAAATATTAATAAAGCAAGGTGCCCTATTGAAATATATGACTTGTATGGTTTATTTAAACTGCAAAGGTAAAATGTAAATTAAAATTATTACGGCAAATGAGAAGGGGGAGGATAATTTATGTGAGTCAGGTTTTTTCACCGAAAAAGACTTCCGCATAGATACACCTGTGTATCCTCGTTCATAGCTCCCTAGTCTCGCGTGGCCAGACCTTCAGACTGATGGCTGAAGGTCTGGAATAGATGTCTGCTTTCATTGGCCAAGGCCCGCCCATGAAGCCGTTTGACTGACATGTCAAACAACCAATCATAGTTCGTTTCGTTTAGCGTCACGTTTCGGGGTGTGGAAATGTCGCCATAATAACAGACCAGTGTGCGAAACTCTCGGATGTATTTTAAAGATTCTATGCCGTGAACTTTAAATATTTCACGTACTTTTGAAAATCCAGCATTTAGTTGACCCTGATAAGCGTTCGTCATCACATTTATAAACACGACGGCTTTCTTCTTTCGTGAGAGGGTTTGGCACCACGGCATCTTTGTTTCCCGGCGGACCGAAAATAAACGCGACACTCGCGTCTCCCGGAAATCCAGTTTAATTCAACCAGTCAGATGACGACTTCGACATTCCTGAAGTGTTTCCAGAAAAGTGTGCCATATGCATCAGACGTTTAGCCAACGTTCCGTGGGCGTGACGTCTGAGGCTGAGACCAATAGCTCCCTTGGAAGCCTCCTCACAGTACAATTAGAGAATTGAGATGTCCTTCAAGATGGCTAACTTCAATTGGTTTCTGGGTCACAGGCTCGAGGACGAAGGAGCGAGGAAACGAGGAAGCGTCAATTCGAGTAGGGGGTATGCACGTGACATCACCGTTAGCTGGAGTGACTGCGGTTCCGCCAAAAAGACTGAATGACAGCATTGGTTTTCAGCATAAATGCTATGAAAGAACACACAAAACACACCTAAAACTAGAAAGAGCTTTGATTGACTGGACAAATAGATTTGACAAGAAATCTGAGGTATATATTTATAGACTGCCGAAAGCTTATTTTAAAGAGTGTAGTCAAAAGCGCAGTCAGACAGGCAGGGTCGAACACCAGCAAATAATATCATCCAAGGCAAAGACAAAAGAGTAATCCAATAACTGCCAATGGCCAAGGGCAGGCAGCAAACAATCAAAAACAAGGTAAACAGTTCAAGGTCAAAAACACAGGCAGGGCTAAACTAGGAAACCAGGAAAAAACGGAGACTAGGATAGCTAGGAATAGATGCTACAAACAAACAAACATTCATTCAATACATAGCAATGAGGGCGAACAAGTGTCCGACTTAAATAGTTCTCCTGATGAGAAGTGGGTGGCGTCCGTAATTGGTTCCTAGGCAGGGGGTATATGGGAAATGGAGTCCAGAATGAATTGCAACGGTAAGGGATGGAGCGCCCTCTAGAGGAGCTCATGGGCACTCCAGCTAGATATCATAACAGGCGCTATTATTGTAATATTATGCGCTTTGTACTGTAATGTTTTGTCACCAGTGAATGAGACATGAGGTAATCTGACAGCATTGCATTCAACCCTCCACCAACACCGTCTCTTATCGTATCGCAGGTTAGTCTCTGCTCTGATGGAGTGTGTTCATGTGTTTTGTAGGAGGCGTGGCTTTGCACAGATTACACAGGGAGGGTGGGGATGTTGCTTTCAAAGCTAACTTGCTATTGCTAGCCATTCCGAAATCGCCTACCCTACCTTTATAACCTTTATATGTAAGTTTTTACGTTTGACAATATGACGATATGCATATAACATTGATATAAGTGATCACTCGGATTTAGACCAACTTATTTTGTATTTAAATAAAGCATTCACAGGCAAATTTGCTTTATGTATTTCCCCGGCGTCGAAATCAGGCACATATAAATGTCAAGAAACACGATTCCCGGCTACATCTTTGGTAAGTTGTAAGGAACACTATATTGAGTCCAACGACCTTTAGTTTAAACTGATAATCGTTTGTTTTACTCGCATTTGCACTGTTTCTCTTTTAATTCCAGTCATGCAGCAGGCTCTATTGCCACTCAGTCTGGCTGAGGGGGCGTGTTCCGGCAGGAAAGTGACGTCAATGCATACCCTCTATTGAGAAGCACCCTATTTTTGCCGTGTTGTCATTGAATTTCACAGCTTTAACCAGTAGATGTTCTGCGCTTATGGAGTTTTGAGTGCTTCGAAACCATTGAATCAAGTAACTGGTTCAAATGATTCCAAGTATCGAAAGTTTCTCCCGTCACCACCTCAGGCAGTAGTCTGGCTCACGAAATAACTTATGAATTGTTCAAAAGGCTTACAAGCTCAAACATTTAATTCAGTGTGATTAATCCTTCTCTAAATGAACTCACCAAATCTGTCAGGCCAGCTACAGAATCAACACATGACTCATGCATTAAAATGACTCATTCATCATTAGCTCAATATAGTCATTAGTGTGCGTTTGCCTGCTGTGTCCAAATAAGCAAAAGCTTTTTGTCACCGTTCATAGTTATCCTTATTTTTATAGCATACCACTAGATATGGTAATTAATGAAATTAAATTGATAAGAAGGCCCACTGACAATGCAAAATGGTAGCTCAGAGAACAAATGTGTTTTCACTAAAATGGTGGTGATGGGTTTTGAGAACGGCTGGAAACATTGCACTGCATTCAGTTCAAGCAATGACACTTATGAGCTTTGCAGTGATTCAAAAATATACAGCGCAAATGACGTTCGATTCTAAAAAGATTGACTCTTATGAGCTCTTTCTTTTGAGTGAGTCAAAAACAAACAGCGCAATCAGTAGCTGCATCCCAAATGACACACTTTACACTACTGTATGCACTTATACATGTACTTATGTACTATGTACTCAACCATGTAGTTTGACTTCTGAATGAATGACTCGGAGTCGGTTCTTTTCATGAATCAATCACATACATTTTGTAACTATATGTTTTTAATGTAGTGTAGTTCAGTTTAGTTACTGAATGGTTGTTCATATGGCAACTTGTTAGGGATGCACATTATGAGTTTTGCCTGTTGTATTTTCTAAATGTTAAGTAACTTTTGTTGTAATTAATAATAAACAATAAAAATAGCAACTCTTTTCCAGTTCTAAATCATAAAGACTTTTTTTGTTTTTTCCATTTGTGCCATCTCTAAAATGACTGGAAAAAGTCATTAAAAAGTCTTTGTACACACATTTTGCAAATTATAGTTTTACATTTATTTATTAATGAACTTGGGGATTCACCAGTTCTGCTACTTATATGTCTTTTACATAAGCCAGTCATTTATCCCCGCCGACTAGTTGACTGCTTTTCTGGATGACCAGTCAACTAGTAAAAATGAGCAGTTTCATTTCTAAGCCCTGCTTCCTCTTATACATTTTTAGCTAACATCCATCCTGCATTCTTTGTTCTCTTCAGTCAAGAATTCTAGCTAATGAGGGTCCCAAAGCACCAAACACAAACTCAATCACCATAATCCAGGTTCTCTAACATGCATAGGTCATGCGTGTTACATTACAGACACTCACACATGCATACTGAATAAATGTAAAAGAGGCTGTTTAAAGAGCCATACTCTGTGTCTAGGGTTCTCTAGATCTCGGTTTAACTGCTGTCTAGAGGGTCATTGACGGTTCTGCATGAGTAACTGAAAATAACAATCATTCTCCACAAAAGCAATTATGTCCTCTAGCATCAGGGCTCGGCTCGACTCGGCTCATCTCATTGGACCATTAGTGTAACGGTCTGTTACGGTAAGTTGTGATTGGTCAATGGAGCTTGAGTTTCATAGCTTAAATGAGAAAGTGTCACAAACATTCTCAGTCAGTCACGCTTAAACTCTCAATATGTGTCTGTTTTCAAACCGGTCCAGCTTTACCAGTATAAGCAATTTTGAGTAGCAGTGTAGCAGGACATTGGATTCTCAATTCTCTAGTTGCATTGGAAAGGCGATTCAGTGAGTCATTTGGTTCAAATGATTGGTTTTGTGAATCAGTTTGTTCAGTTTTTAAAAATAGATGTTAATAATGTTAATTTTATTAGTGTTCACTCAGTAGGCCTACACATTTATTTAAATACTGATGATTATTATGTTTTAACACTATATATATTGTGTGTGTGTGTGTGTGTATGTATATATATATATATATATATATATATATAATAATTACATTAACCAAGGATGACAGTAAAGACATTTTTAATATTATAAATGTCTATTTAAAATAAAAAAAGCTGTTGTTTTGAACTTTGTATTCATCAGTTTCCACAAAATATCAAGCAGTACAACTTTTTTTTTCTTTTGAGCAGCATATCAGAATGATTTCTGAAGGATCATGTGACACTGAAGACTGGAGTAATGATGTAATCAGTAATCAGCTTTGCATCACAGGAATAAATTACAACTTGAAAACAGTTATTTTAAATTGTAAAAATATTTTTTCATCAAATAAATGCAGCCTTGCTGAGCAAAATAAGCTATACAAACCTGCACCCATAACCCAAACCTCAACCCTCAAATCCTCTATACTGACCATAAACTAAACCAAAGGAAACAAGCTTCACTCAGCAGAATAAAACAGTCCACCTTTCACCAGAATGTCTCTGTGATCTCTGTCCTCACCACTAATGTAATTGTGGTATGAAGCCCCGAGTCACCGGCTCTGAGCTTCAGTAGTTGTATGTGTCTCTGAGGCCTGTATGTACACTAGAGACTGGCAGCCAGTCAAATCCAGAACAGCTCCAGAACAGTGTTAACATCAGGAGTTCATCAGTGCGTGCCGCGTGCTGCTGCTGCACGAGACAGATGTCTTAATAATAAAAACAGCAGCCTTCATAAATGGAAGAAAAAAATCAATAATAAACATAAAATAGCTGGGAAAACAATACACCTGGTTGCCATCAGAAAAAAGTGCACTTCACTAAAATGATTGTTATTTCTTTTGCTCTGCCAACGCCTACGCTTCTGAACTTTCTGTGTGTGTTTTCATGTAATCGATGCTCTGCGTCCATTAAATAGATGTTCATCCGCCTGTTGGTAGGGAATCGTAGATCTTGTGGTAATAAACATCATGTAGGCCGGTGGCCCTGATCTCTACATCACACCCTTTGTCCTTCAGCCATGAGCAAACACACACACACACACACACACACACACTTGTTCTGCTATCCTTGTGGGGACTCTCATAGGCATAATGTTGTTCTGCTGTACAGACCGTATTTTCTATCGTCCTACACCAACCCTACACCTAAACCTACCCCTTACAGGAAAATTTTCTGCATTTTTATATTTTCAAAAAACTTCATTCTGTGTGATTTATAAGCTTGTTTACCCGTGGGGACCTCAATTTAGGTCCCCACCGTGACACAAGTCCCCATGAGGCTGTGTGTATTCAGGTCTAAGTCCCCACCAGGATAGAAAAAACAAGTACACACACACACACACACACACTAATCTGAAGGTGCAAAAAGCAAAGCTGTCTCTTTCGATCTATGCCACTTTACACCTGTTTTTTCTAACACACTTTTTATGTCTCTGCATTATAATGACTTTATTGGCCTATATTGTTTTTAAATTATAGGCTAATTATAATTAGTACATCTTAACATTACACCTACACCTTAAAGTAACCATTTGGCATTGCATATATCATATATCATGTAAATAAGCTAAAATTAAAACCATTAAAAAAACTTTTTCATTTCTCTAGTTGTCAACTTCTCTCATTTTAGTTTAACTTGATGTAGGCTACTAAAATAACTAAAACAAAAACTGATACAAAAATGTATCAAAACTAAATAGACAAGTACAAAAAAGCAAAAACTACAAAGAAAGCAATACAATTATTTTAACAAAAATGAAAATTGAATATATATATACAAACACACACACACACACACACACACACATATATATTATTCCGCAGGGATAGATGAAATTAACCAAAAGTGTTATGATTAATTCTTTTGAACTTTGTATTAATTGGTTTCCACAAAATATGTGTTGCGGTCCTACTCGCCCCGCTCTGAGCGGGATTCGAAATGCGGTCTCTGGCGTGGGAGGCGGGCGCTCTAACAAGGAGGCTAAAGGCCACGGCCTCTAGCGTCAGTCGCTAGAGCGCCTCTGTTTTGAGATCGGGGAGTGAGGTTTACACACACCAGCACTTACTTGCCTACGTCTGTTACACTCACCCCCCTAAACCTCACTCCCATCCGGGTCACGGCACCAATGTAACGGTCCTACTCGCCCCGCTCTGAGCGGGATTCGAAACGCGGTCTCCGGCGTGGGAGGCGGGCGCTCTAACAAGGAGGCTAAGGGGCCGGCCTCCTGGCGTCAGTGCTAGAGCACCTCTGTTTGAAATCGGGAGTGGGGTTTACACGCACCAGCACTTACTTGCCTACGTCTGTTACACTCACCCCCCTAAACCTCACTCCCATCAGATCACGGCACCAGCTAGCAGTCCTACTCGCCCCGCTCTGAGCGGGATTCGAGCAGCGGTCTCTGGCGTGGGCGGGCGCTCTAACAAGGAGGCTAAAGGCCACGGCCTCTAGCGTCAGTCGCTAGAGCGCCTCTGTTTGAATCGAGAGTGAGGTTTACACACCAGCACTTACTTGCCTACGTCTGTTACACTCACCCCCCTAAACCTCACTCCCATCCGGGTCACGGCACCAATGTAACGGTCCTACTCGCCCCGCTCTGAGCGGGATTCGAAACGCGGTCTCCGGCGTGGGAGGCGGGCGCTCTAACAAGGAGGCTAAAGGCCACGGCCTCTAGCGTCAGTCGCTAGAGCGCCTCTGTTTTGAGATCGGGGAGTGAGGTTTACACGCACCAGCACTTACTTGCCTACGTCTGTTACATATGAAGCAGCACAACTATTTTTAACATTAATAATAATAATAATAATAATAAATATTTATTGAGCAGCAAATCAGCTTATCAGAATGAATTCTGAAGGATCATGTGACACTGAAGACTGGAGAAATGATGCTGAAAATTCAGCTTTGCATCACAGGAATAAATTACAGCTTAATTACGTTCACACAGAAATCAGTTATTTTAAATCATAATAGTATTTTACAATATTACTGCATTTTTCATCAAATAAATGCAGTCTAATCTAAAGGTGTCTGACGTGCAAAAAGCAAAGCTGTCCGTTTATGCCACTTTACACCTAATTTCTCCAACACACACGCTTTTATTTCTGTGCATTATTGCGGCTTGTATTGTTTTTAAATTAGGCTAATTATAATTAGTACATCCTAACCTTACGCCTACACCTTAAAGAAACCTTTTGGCATTGTTAGATTTTAATTAAGATATTATTTAATCCCTTTATGAAGCTGTTTCCATCGTGAGAGCTATACAAAGAAGGCTATTTCAGCCACTCTCATTTGGTCTCAACAAAGATAGCAAACCTGACCCTCACCCACTCACCTCGTGCGTTTGATGTCAGCTCTGCATGATAAGTGGATATCCGCCTAACAACGCACCAGCGGGACAGAAAAATCAGCCCCTCCTGTCCCGATGCAGTCAGGGGTGCACAATGGAAATCGATTTGTGCATTATATCATGGTTACATTAATTACACGGCAGTGCATTTCTAAAAGACCCCGTAGCCACCCCTGATCATCACTCTGACACTCAGCTGGACGCGCCGGAGCTTCAGCACGAGTGGACCAGCGCACTTATGCAGTGCTGACCCATATATCACTGCTACCGCAACATCCAGCTGTTCTCAAATACAGTGCAGTACAATACAATTCAGTCTTATTAATCGATTGTTTTGTCTGTTTGCCGGCCCAAATTGATCTATGTAAACTATTTAGACAAGAAATATCCTTAAATATGACTAAATAGAGTAAATGATGCTAAAATGTATATATTATACACACACACACACACACACACACACACATATATACATATACACACACACACACACACACACACACGCATATATATGAGTATATATATATATATATATATATATA
The DNA here is from genome assembly GCA_021397915.2 of Tor tambroides. Taxonomy (NCBI): domain Eukaryota; kingdom Metazoa; phylum Chordata; class Actinopteri; order Cypriniformes; family Cyprinidae; genus Tor; species Tor tambroides. Next base: position 113,611 of record JAFVLL020035687.1, on the reverse strand, counting down.
TATATATGAGTGTTTACACTTATTCTTAAAAATTTTTAATGTATAAATTATTTTTCATAACTTTTAAGAATGAACACAAGAATGTATTATAGTATTATATTATAACATACAGTATGTATGTATATATATATAGAGAGAGAGAGAGAGAGAGAGAGAGAGGCCTATATATATATATATATATATATATACACAGGTGCTGGTCATATAATTAGAATATCATCAAAAAGTTGATTTATTTCACTAATTCCATTCAAAAAGTGAAACTTGTATAATGTATACATTCATTCCACACAGACTGATATATTTCAAGTGTTTATTTCTTTTAATTTTGATGATTATAACTGACAACTAATGAAAACCCCAAATTCAGTATCTCAGAAAATTAGAATATTGTGAAAAGGTTCAGTTTTAAAGACACCTGGTGCCACACTCTAATCAGCTAATTAACTCAAAACACCTGCAAAGGCCTTTAAATGGTCTCTCAGTCTAGTTCTGTAGGCTACACAATCATGGGGAAGACTGCTGACTTGACAGTTGTCCAAAAGGCGACCACTGACACCTTGCACTGGGAAGACAAGACACAAAAGGTCATTGCAAAAGAGGCTGGCTGTTCACAGAGCTCTGTGTCCAAGCACATTAATAGAGAGGCGAAGGAAGGAAAAGATGTGGTAGAAAAGAATGTACAAGCAATAGGGATAACCGCACCCTGGAGAGGATTGTGAAACAAAACCCATTCAAAAATGTGGGGGAGATACACAAAAGAGTGGACTGCAGCTGGAGTCAGTGCTTCAAGAACCACTACGCACAGGCGTATGCAAGACATGGGTTTCAGCTGTCGCATTCCTTGTGTCAAGCCACTCTTGAACAACAGACAGCGTCAAAAGCGTCTCGAGACAAAAAGGACTGGACTGCTGCTGAGTGGTCCAAAGCTATGTTCTCTGATGAAAGTAAATGAGAGGAGAGGCACAGAATCCATGTTGCTTGAGGTCCAGTGTAAAGTTTCCACAGTCAGTGATGGTTTGGGGTGCCATGTCATCTGCTGGTGTTGGTCCACTGTGTTTTCTGAGGTCCAAGGTCAACACAGCCATATACCAGGAAGTTTTAGAGCACTTCATGCTTCCTGCTGCTGACCAACTTTATGGAGATGCAGATTTCATTTTCCAACAGGACTTGGCACCTGCGCACAGTGCCAAAGCTACCAGTACCTGGTTTAAGGACCATGGTATCCCTGTTCTTAATTGTATGAAACTCGCCTGACCTTAACCCCATAGAAAATCTATGGGGTATTGTGAAGAGGAAGATGCGATATGCCAGACCCAACAATGCAGAAGAGCTGAAGGCCACTATCAGAGCAACCTGGGCTCTCATAACACCTGAGCAGTGCCACAGACTGATCGACTCCATGCCACGCAGCATTGCTGCAGTAATTCAGGCAAAAGGAGCCCCAACTAAGTATTGAGTGCTGTACATGCTCATACTTTTTCATGTTCATACTTTTTCAGTTGTAAGATTTCTAAAAATCCTTTCTTTGTATTGGTCTTAAGTAATATTCTAATTTCTGAGATACTGAATTTTGGGGTTTTCATTAGTTGTCAGTTATAATTATCAAAATTAAAAGAAATAAACACTTGAAATATATCAGTCTGTGTGGAATGAATGTATACATTATACAAGTTTCACTTTTTGAATGGAATTAGTGAAATAAATCAACTTTTTGATGATATTCTAATTATATGACCAGCACCTGTATATATGTACGTATATATGTATGAAGTGAAAATGAAGTATACAGTTAAAACTGAAATAATTTATATTTTAAATATATTTTAACATAATTGCATAATGTAATCTTTAAATAATAAATAATTATTAAAGAAATTACTGACAACATACATGCACTTAATGCAATATAACATGCACATTAATGATTTCCCTTGCGCAATAAATGCCAAACCTTGTGTGTGTGTGTGTGTGTGTGCGCGCTCGTCCGGTAGGCTGCGCTATGCTCGCACCCGCAGGAGTCGCTCTTCCCCCTTCCGTGCGCGCGCTTCCCCGGTCCCACGCCGAGCGGGTGTGTGTGTGTATGTGTATGTGTGTAAGAACGCGCGTGTGTGAACGCCGGAGCACATTGCTGTTGCAGGAGCTTCGGCGAGACGGTCGCACTACCGATGCGCGGTCGGATACGGAACTTCTCATGGATACGGCAAAGTAGCGCACGGACGCCTGTCACTCACTGAACGGATTTATTACTCACGAGGATAGGTATGCGAAACGATGTCATGTGCAGTGGGGTTATTGATCAACTAACTGCGTTTGGGAGTGAAAGTTGGCTGGGAAGCGGATGGGGGCTGATTGAATGAAGGGGGGCAAGTACTGAAGCAGGTTTATTCCGCAGTAAAGGCATGCGTTGCGTTGGCTGTGTTCCGCGTTTGGGGTTTGATCTTAGGGGTAAATTGTGCTTGTGCGTTGATGTTTTGAGTGCATTCAGGTGAAGCAGCCTGATTTAAGTTGTCATTGGGGGAATATGTGCACATAGAGGACTTGTGGACATGCAGAGGGCAGAGAAAGTTGTTGGAGGTGTGGTGGATGTTAATGCATGCGTGGTGCAATGACAAGGTGGAGAGCTCACAGGGTCCGGAGCATCCATGAAAGGGCTGTAAATTTACAGGCGTCCCATGGTGTGTGTGTGTGTGTGTGTGTGTGTATGAATTCTCAAGGGGCCCAGTGCATCTTTTAATTAAAACCCACGGAGCACATACACACAAACTGCACACTTCAGATCCTGCACGAGAGTGTGTCTGTGTGTGTGCTGCACGTATTAATGTGCTGAATTCACTTTTTTCTCTCCATCCTCATAAGATTGGCTTCACACCGCTCTGCGCTCGGATGATGTTGGCGTGCTCCGCACATCAATAGGAGACACACACTCTCTGAAATGCGACACTGCCCTGCATTAGGCGAATCCAGAGCGATATAGGGGCAACTAGACAGAGATATGTGCATGCTTGCATACATAATCATATGCATGCATGCATGCATATAGAGAAAAGTGCATGTTAATTCACTGTGATTGCTAAAAAAGAAACCATCTTTCATTAGAGATGTAAAGGAAATTGTGAACTACCTCTGGTTTGTTTTTCCACCAACTCTCACTTTTATAGATGACTCACTTATTCCCAGCATTAGATTACTTTTGATATGCTTTTGCACTGCTTGCAGCCTCGGGTTGAGTTTTGGGACAAAGCCAGGCTGGGCCAGGCGGTGTATATTTATGAGAAACTCTTTGATTGGTAATTTGGTTTGTGAAGAGATTTTGTGATCCACTTTTGAAATTTAAGGTCCGCTCAAGCCAAAAATGAAAATTCACCCTCATGTTGTTCCAAAGCTGTATGACTTACTTTCTTATGTAGAACACAAAAATGTCTCAGCATCCATACAATGGAAGTCAATGGAGTCCAATATTGTTTAAATGAATTATTAATGTAATTTTATTTATATGGCCAATACTGATATCTAGAGACCCCACTGGTCAATATAATGTGGATATTTACATAATATCATTTAAAAATAGTAATTGAGATCCACAACAGTGTTGAAATGTAAATTTACTTTAATATTTGGCATTCAATCGAGGAATGGCTCATCCAAAAATGAATACTTTGCCATCATTTTATCATCTTTGTATCATTCCAAACCTGTATGACTTTCTTTTCTTCTGTGAAAGGCAAAAGAAGATATTTAACAGAAAGTCTGTGCTGCTCTTCTCTATACAATGAAAGTGAATGGTGACCATGGCATGTCTGAGTTTTTCACTGTCTGTTCCTCACACATATGTCGCTAACATATGATTTCTGTAGGCTATATAGTTCACAAGTTGTATGGACTGCTTTTATAACGCCTTTATTGTGCGTTTTGGAGCTAGACCAGAGTTTGGTCACCGTTCGCTTTCATCGCATGGAAAAGAGCAGCTTGAAATATCTCCTTTTGTTTTCCACAGGAGTTTGGAATGACATTTTGTGAGTAAATGAATTATTATTGTTATTATTTTCAGCAATGCTAATCTCAGAATGGCTGATGTATCAATCTAGCACTAGATAATGACTCAACCGTATGTTTGTTAATGCATTTGTTTCCCTTTCACAATTGAATCACCATTGGACAGCGCAGCAAAGTGATGCGTTTATGTTCTGCTAATGCACAAACTATAAAACATCAAACCACAGCGGAAATACATATTAAGATTATGCTCAAAGTGCGTCTAAGAACCGAGTGAGTGAAAGAGGAGCTAGTTAGTTTGTGTGGAGCGACACACACACTTTTGTCCGCTTTCCAAACAGCTGTCTGTTCGGACACATGATATGTTTTCTGGAAAACATTTTTTTTTTTTACTGGTCCACCTGTTCAGTGGCGTTTGTCCTTTATGCGTGCATCGGTCTGTGTGTGTGTGTATGCGGGTAGAATGACCTCCACGTCGCTGATCAATGCCGACGTTCTCCCTTAGAAACGGAGGGATGTGTCCCCGTGTGGGGCGACCCTTCCCCCATCTGTTCCCAGCGCAGCCCAGAGTGTGTGTGTGCGAGCCCATTCTCAGCATCTGTCTTTGCCAAATGCCAGGACTCAGTGGACGCTTCACATTAAAATCAGCGGCCCGCTCCGCGTGTGTGAGGGGGTAGGGAGTCCTGATGTGCCGTTGTTGCGTCTCCCAGCGTCCGCGCCATTGTTTGTGTGCGCTGTGTGTGTGTGCGTGCTTTTGTTCTCCGCTCGCGCTGGAATGCTCTTCAGTGCTGTGTCAACTGTAGAGACCCCCTCAGATCCCGTCCTGCACCCCGTGGCCCCTCTCTCCAATGTTTTCCTTGTTTTTCAGTCTTAATTTGTTTTGTCTTGGCCTTCTAGTTTGTCATTTTTCATAGAGGGCTGAAAGACGGAGTAATTAGAGTGAGCTCTTTCTGAAAGTTTCTTTCTGTGTGTGGTCAGCAGGACAGGGGCCGCACTTATAAACAAATGTCTAAGACAGTTAAACACCAGAGTCTCTGGTACGGTGTCTCAAAACCTAGTGAGCTGCCTACTTAGGCAGCATTTTCGGGCAGGATAAATGCATTTCATAGCTTGCTAAAGAGACTGTGGCAGATATTGTGTCACTCTGTTGTATATGATGGTACTAAATGATTACATGATTAAATGATTTTCATATAATATTATTTAAATGGGACTGTGGTATTAACATATGCCATCTAAAACATTGAAAAAAAGGGAATTTTCCAAGTAAACAATTCATATATGGTATTTATGTGGTACTCCAAAGAATACCAGGGTATTACCATGATATCATGCTCACAGTATCAACATGGTACATATGCAAAAAATCTATTTAGTGTTTTCTAGTGAAAGTTTTTTTTTTTTTTTTTTTTTTTTTTTTTTTTTTTTTTAATTTTTTTTTTTTTTTTTTTTTTTTTTTTTTTTTTTTTTTGCCGAAACACCGAAACTGAAAGTTTTTATTTAGCAGAAAGCCAAAAAAAATTAAAAAATTTAAATTTGGTTAACAACTAACTGTTTAATTAATCTCTTTATGCTGTTCAGAGTGTAATGTTCTTGGTTGATAAATTAAACTATTTGAAGTAAAGTTTTCAGGAATGGGGCATCAAAGTTGTTGTTTTTTTTACAGAAACACAAACTGAAAGTTTTGGTTTAGCTGAAAACTAAAAATAAAGTTTTGGGTCATTAAATTTGGGTCATTTAACTCTTTATGCTGTTCTGGTTGTTATGCTTTTGGCTGATAAATTCAATCAGTTGTAATAAATTCTTTGGAAAATGAGATGTTGATTTTTTTTTTTTTTTTAACAAAACACCAAGACCAAAAGTTTACGTTCAGACAAAAATTAATTTTTTGTAATTAAATATAATTAAATGAGTATTTAATCCTATTTGACTGTTCAGGGTGTCCTGATCTTGAATGATACATTAAACCTGTCCTGTCATACTAAAGTTGTTCGAGTACGAGGTGCTCATTTATTTATTTATTTTTTAACCGAAACCAAAAGTTCTCATTTAGTTGAAAAACAAAACAAAACAAAACAAAGCTGATAAATTAAACCAGCTGTTGTGAAAACAAAAAGCAGAAACTGAAAGTTTTCGTTTAGACAAATAATGATTCTATAATTATATTTGGGTAATTGGGTAAATAAATAAAGCTGTTCACGGCGTTGTGTTCTCGGGTGAAAAATGAAAGTCTTATTAAAATTCTTTGGCATTGAGTTGCATCCTGATACACAATTTTTACTTATTGCTACTCTAGCAATAGCATAATTTAGTTAACGGTGAAGTCCATCCAAACTGCTGATGTTTACTTGTAACTTATCCACAAAGTGTGTGAATAGGTACTGATACAGTCAAAACACGTCCCCAGAAACTCGCTACTTTAATGTCACTCTTTCCGTCAATGATTTTGACTCTCTCAATTTATTCGACTGAAACCGAAAATTCAAAAATTGCTATTTCAACCTGTTTTCGGTTGCGTAATTTTGGTGCATTACTTTGTAATTGTAGTTCCAAAACCATGGTATTACATGGCACTATATCCCAAAAGCATGGTATTTCCATTTTGAATTTTTTTTATTGAATATTGATGCTGTCCAGATTTTCACTTGTTTTTAAGACATACCCTGTGTTTGTGAGCTTCTTAAAACACTCAAGTACCTTGTTTGGACAAAAGTCATAGGTCTTTTCTTCCCTGTCTGTCTTTGTCTTTCATTTGCGTTTCTCAGTGATCATAGCAGCTAATTAACAGTGTTGTAATTAGTCAGGTAATAAAGCTTCAAGTCAAGAACAACCGCTCAAGGGAGCGTCTCTTTAATGAGCACTGATGCTGTTGCGGCATCGACTGCGTTCAGCGGCTTTGCAGCGTGTGTGTGCTGTTGGCTTTCTTGGGAAAGACAGTGAGAGTCTTTTAGAGTGAGTCAAAATGAGTACATTGGGTTTGATTCAGCTCGGTAGACCAGACGAGAGAAAGAGAAAGCGAGCGAAATGCAGGGTTTGGTCCAGTATGGTCGACTGGTGGTTGAAATCTGAGCATGTGATTTTAATGCTAAGAATACATCTCTGAACTACACACAGCATGAGATGAACACAATATAATTGCTTTTCCAAGATTTCCAGAGTACGTTTTACGAGGAAATACTATTTAGTTTAAAATTTCATATTCAATTCAATTGCAGTTTCTTGCAATTTTTGAGTGAATTTTTCCTACTCAAATTTTGGAATAACCTCCATAACTATATACAGTACCTATGAAAGTTGACCCCATTAATTGAGTAGTACATTATTGCACGACTAATCCATAATAACTTCATGTGTGGATGAGTGTTTTGTGTTTGTGTATAGCGTGATCCGAGTGTGTGTGCGGAGGCTGGGGAATGATGCGCTCTGAGCACATGCTTGTCGATTCGGTGACGCCCTTGTCTGTCTCGCCGGTGAGCCTGATGTGTATTGATCCAGGATGCCACCATCAGTGCCAACCGCACATACACACACACACACACACTAAAACATCTTCAGTGTTAACAGTCTGAGAAAAAACTCTTCTCTTCCTGACAATCAAAAGCCACTTGATCATTAAACCAGCCAATCACGGCTCACTTTAATAGCAGCTAACCTAATCACAGCGTTCTTCTAAAGAAGCAACTCGGATAGGAAACTTATTGGCTTGTCTTTTAAAGAAACTCATTCTGTCCATCAGCGTACTGGCGATTATCGTAGTAGCAGAGTAATTTGTTGATTGTGCAAAATCACAAAATAAAGATTTTTTGATTTGATTTTGCTTTAGCTTGTGAAACGTGGTTAAAGTCGACATGAAATCAGAATTTACCCTATTTGTTTTTTGTTTTGTTCAAAATGTAATACAACACCACCTCAAATGACTTTCCTGTTCAGCTGATGTCATCAAGCCCTCTTATAGTTGAACCCTCTCCTCCAATCAGATTAAATAAAGTCTCTCACTACATTTTATTCTTGTTAATAATCTTGTTTCACTAGGAAATGTGTGACCTTGTGAAAGTGAAATGGGTTTATGTGAACTTCATTTCATGTTGACTAGTAAAAGCAATGACCTTCATTGTTTTTAAATGAGTGGAAAAGTTTTAGAGAGATGTCAAAGGTCATCGGATAGGTGTACCATTACAACGTAACATATGAAACTTTATCCCGGGCCTGGTCAGCTTTATCTGCAAACGCATGACGCTAAATACTTAAGCCACCGATAGCGATAACCATGTGTTGTGTGGAAACTTAGAATCTTTTTTTTTTTTTTAATTTTTTTTTTGAAAGATTTTTTGGTGCATCTTTTATAATTATGGCTTAAAATCTGGTAAGGGGTAATTAACTGTAGCAAATCATGTAAAAATGTATCATCATGTATTGTAAAATTTTATCAAACTTTGATAATTGCCTTAATCTTTTAAAAAAACTGAAGTTTAAAATAAAAATCACTTGTCAATTTCAGTGAAGAACAAATTTATATTAATGTGCATTTTGAGCTTGACAAATTCATTGACTTTTGAAAATTAAGTTTACATATTTTTTTCCAGAAATGGATTGGCTTTGAAGCAAAGTTGTTTTTATTGTCTCTTACAACAAAAATCTTTTATTTAAACCCATGAAAATGCAGATTCTGTTGTAAATAATTGTGAAAAATCACTTTTTAAAATTATTACCCTTCAGCAGACTTTTTTTTTTGACTTTTGAATTTTACACAAATTTGTGTTCTGAACAGTAAAACAAGGCATGTTACCAAACCTGATCTAAACTGCATTTGTATGTTGTTTGAAATCCAGTTAACATTTGTGTTGAATTTGAGTAGTTTTTTGTCATTCAGAACACTGTTTGTATCATAGGCTATACATACACAGTGTGCAGTAGGGGTGTAACGATACGCGTATCGTGTATCGAACGATTCACGGGCAAGTTCCAAATGGAAGTGATCATCCTTATCCCCTTGGAGTGGGAACTTTGGAGTGAGCAGGGCACGTGCGTGTCGTTATTTAGTCGTTTGGAACCCACTTGGTGAAGGGAGCGATCTAATTTCCTCATCATCTTCAGCTGGGATGTTCCCGTGACAACGCAGAACGGTGTCCTTCAGCAGATTCGCTGATGGACACTGGCATAAAAAAAAAAAATTACATTTTAAAAAAAGTTATATATATATTATTTTTATAGATTATATAGCATATTTTAAAAACGTTTTAAAATATAAAATGCATGTTTATTTCCAACAGTTATGCTAACAACAATAAAAAGACGTTCATGACATTAAAACAGCGACATCTGCTGACGGACAATGTGCTGCGTTGTCACGGGAACATCCCAGCTGAAGATGATGAGGAAATTAGATCGCTCCCTTCACCAAGTGCGTTCCAAACGACTAAATAATGGCACGCATGTGCCCTGCTCAATCCAAAGTCCCCACTCCAAGGGGATAAGGATGATAAGGATGATTTGGAACTTGCCCGTGAATCGTTCGATACACGATACGCGTATCATTACACCCCTAGTGTGCAGTAGTTGGACAACTGTCTGAATTCACTCATTTTCACTCATCTTTTCCCTGGTGTGGATATAGTTTCCTCAAATTTGCAAAACAAAAAAACCTCATTTTCCCATCACAAAGTCATGTGATCAGAAATCCATAAAGTGCTTCTGTTTTTAACGTCATTTTATGTAAAGAGTTATGTAAGGTAGCAATTACATGTCCGTTCACAGACTGAAAACCTGATGCTACCATGTGCGTTAACCTTGCTTACTGCGCAGAAAAACTCATTTCGAAGCGATTCGAAACTTGAAATGGACCACCCACCCACGTCCGCTCACACATATTCGTCTCTCCGCTCGTTGATATCTCCCATCCTCTTCTAGTGTTTGTCCCTGATGTGTTTTTCTTAGGCTCTGATTCATTACATCAGTTGAGATAAATTCTGTTTTTCAGTGTCTTGATGTTACCGGAAGCAGGGGAGCAGCTCGTTTAGGACGCGGCAGTGGTGGGTCGATAGCTTGTTAGAGCTCCGTTTGACAAGATGTCGTTCGCAGAGGTAATTTACCCGTAAACTCGCTAAAGTTGCCGCGTACGTCACTGTTGTCCTCGTGGATGAGCACAAATCAAAAGCGCATTGATCGGCGTGCAACCTTTCTAAGACAAACACCTGCCTGTGTGTTTGTGCATTCGCGATTGTAGTTTATTGTTGCTTTGTTGGTTAGTGTTCACTTGAATGTGAGTGTTTGATTCATCATTAATCAGGTCTTCGATAAAGGAGTTTAGTTGCTTTTTCCCTTACTGTGGTGATACCATTTTACCGAATGATCAACATAGTTATGTATATGACAGTTAATCATTCTTGTAATTTTTAGTAAAATGTGGTAGTACTAGCGGCATTGATAGTGGTGGACAACAGAGGTTGTCATGTTGAGATATTTTGGGGAAGATTTCTGGCCCATATTTTAAGGAGCCAGCAAATTTTTTAGCAAAATAGCATTGAAAAATTAAAGTTCATTACATGTGATACATTTGTTTTTATTATTTATATGGAAGTTATTCAACTAATATTTTGAAAATAATCCAGTAAATCATTAGGTAAGTTACTTTTATATTTATGTTACTTTTATTCATATGCCAAATTTTTTTTATTTAAACTTAAATGTAAAATTGGTCAACGTTGTGTTAGCTTAATTTTGAGGCAGTTTACATAATATTTAAAATGTATGAGTGTATTGGTTTGATGCATTTCAAATTATTTGTATGTAGATTTGCCTCATAGGTTCATAGTCATAAACATGGTCATAGGTTCGATTCCCAGGGAATGAACTGATAAGATGTATGCCTTGAATGCAGTGCGTAAAAAGACATAAATCTAAATCTAAAAGTAGCTAGAGCATGAATTGGATCCGCTTGCTTTTTGCACAAATTTGTCGATTATAAATGATTTTTTGGTGAAAATGTATGGGCCAAACTGTAGGGAGGCAGCAAATTTCTTGAAAAATGAGTGTTAAAAAATTAAAGTTCGTTGCGTATAATAAATTAGTTTTCAATATTCTTAAAAAAAGTTAACTAAATAGTTCAGTATTTTGAATTATATATTATTTTTAGTTGAAAATGTATGGCCCATAATGTAAGGAGGCAGCAAATTTCTTGAAAAAGTAGTGTTGAAATTTTTTATTTTTTTTTTGCTTATAATAAATTAGTTTTCAGTATTCTTAAAGGGGTCATATGACGATGATAAGAATAACATTATTTTGTGTGTTTGGTGTAATGCAATGCAGTTTACGCGGTTAAAAAAAAAAACGTTAGAAAACAAAGCTCATCGTTCTGAAAACTAAGATGTGCTCTGATTGGCCAGCTATCTAGTACATTGTGATTGGCCGAATACCTCAAGCATGTGACGGAAATGCCCTTACCATATTTGGAGACACACAGTGTCTCCACGAAAATTTACGCCTTCTTTCTTTGCATAAACATTTGGGCGTTGTTATGCAAATCTTCTACAGTGATGTAGATATGTGGAGGCGTGTTTAAATAAGCCATTTTAGGAAGGCGTTGCTGAGTCATAAGTTTTGTAAAGAATATCTCTTTGGGTTTGAGACTTTAGTCTTTGCAGCTTATGCACGAACCACTTGTAACACTCTAAAGACTTGAAATTGCAACATATGACCCCCTTTAAAAAAGTTAACTAAATAGTTCAATATTTTTTTAAATATACATGCAATAATCAAATGATTGAACTGATAAGTTGCATACACTGAATGCAATGCAGTTAAGTTGGGTAAATGTAAATCTCAGAAGTAGAGCCTAAATCGGACCCACTTGCTTTCAACACAGCTTTGCTGATTATAATGGGAGATTTTGAATTTTGTCATCTTTTGGGCCTCGATGTTGAGATTTGTTTTTGGTGAAAATGTATGAGCCATATAGTAGCAAGACAGCAACTTTCTTGAAAAATTAAAGTTTTTTTTAAATATAATAAATTGCTTTTCAATATTCTTAAGAGGAAAGTTATTCAACTAATATCTTCAAAACAATCCTAGTAGGCTTCGCATTCCCAGTGAATGCATGAACCGAGAAGACTGTCAAATGCATGAATGTATAAAAGTTGATTATAATGGTAGAGACTGAATTTCATGTTGGAATGTTAAAACTATCTGTTTAGAAATGATTATTGTCTTTTCTTGTGTTTACACTTGTTGATTTCACTTCAGAATCCATAATGTAAGTGGAAGGCTTTCTTCTTTTGATAAATAGCTCTTGATGGGGGTGGCGGTTTGGCCAGTTTATTTTTCTGTCTTTTTGGGGGGCACAGGATTTTTAAGTTTGGGGACTCGATTGCACATTGGGCCCTGGAGTAAAGGGGCCCATCCATAAATTTAGGGAAATTCAGCAATAGTCATGGGTGGTATTTGTTTAGCGCATAAAATCATGTGTGTGTATCCACATGTATTCATTCATTGTGTATTCTGTGTGTTTGCACTTGCTTAGTGGTTTATGTTGCTCTGCACTCAGTTGATTATCATATGTTTGTGTTTTGTGCATGTGTGTAAGCTCATACTCTATTGTGCTGTGCGTTTATGTGTTTGTTATAGCCAAGGGGATTGGTAAACTATGGCTGTTCTGCTCATAATGGAAGTGGAGCGTGTTCAGACTGCACAGCTGCCTAGAGCTTTTTCTCTGTGTGTGTGTTTGTCTTTGCGAACACTTGTATGTTCTTCACGTATGGAGGGAGTGCGTTCAATGCAGTTGTGGAAGTGTTTGCGACTCTGAGATCAGAGCGACTCTGTTTATGTGGGTTTAGTTAGTTGTACCTTAGGGACAAAACTGTCCACAGAAGTAAGCTAAACCTGACAGAAACCTCCCTTAAGGGACGTCCTCAAAGGTAAAATGATTCATAAATACTGTAAATACAAACTGTTTTCTTTTAGAGGTTGGGTTTGCGATTGCCTGTAGTCATAGAATTTGCTTTAGAAGCTATATGTTCAAGTAAACGTGTGTGTGATCTGGTTTAGTTAGCTTTTACAAGCTGTAATTGGGTTTGGAGCTGAATATTACTGCTAGAAACACAAACCACACACGTTGAAAGAGATAAAGTTTGGAAAAGCGAGATTTAATGATGGAAATGGGGCTTGAAGACAGACTGGAAGCTGTTTCATTTCAGCAGATATGTTAGTGACTGGGTCTTTCTGAGTGTGTGTGTATAAAGTGTTCAGATTTGATTAGTTTTGAAGGTTAGGGAAGCCCAGGCACACTGATACAAACACACACACACACACACACATACATGCCTGTATGAGTCAGACATTCATGGCACCTTCGCTCAGTGTTTTTGGCAGTGTGCGGTCAGTGCACTTTTACCTGACATAAATTCACACTTATAAACACATACACAACACACAATGACACACTGATAGAAGCACACACACACACACACATAGACACAGACACACGTTTACCTAGCTGTCTACTTCTATTGTTTTTATATAGAACTATTGCGATTGAAAATGCAATGGACTAAACATATCCCACACTGAAACTATAGGCCTAGCTGAAAAAGTTGAAATTGCAATTATTTGACTTATTTAGCATTAATCACTTACTGAGGAAATTCACAAATTTTGTTACATGTAGCTCACTTTGTGGGATAAAAGTGCACTCAAAAATTTTTTTTTTCTTTTAATTTACTTGATTGCAATAAGCTAATGAAGCACACAATTCTTGAACATTTTGTTACAACTTAATTTAATTTTAATATAATTATTGTTTATGTAACTGATCTAAATCCATTTGTTTTGGAACTATATGAATCATTTTTCTTGCATTAATTGAAACTGGACAGTGGATTTTCTGTTAATAATCTCATACGTTACATAAAAAGAAAGTTATCAAAAGTTTTATGTTTGTCAAATTTGACACATTGAATATTATTATGATTTAATTCAGTTAGGCTTCTCCACTGTTGAGGGTGTTTGTTTAGGTGGTAATTTGATGTATAAAAATTTATAAAAAAAAATAAAGAAAATTATCAAAAGTTTTAAGTTTGACAAGTTTGACACATTGAATATTATGATGATTTTTTAAAATTAATTTAGGCTTGTCCACTACACAGGGTCTTTAAGTTAAGTTTATGTGGTAATTTGATGTGAGAAATAAAAAAAATAAAAATAAAAAAAAGATTCCAACATGTGCATGTTAAATAAATTAGAAACGGTTATCAAATGTTTTAAGTTTGTCAAGTTTGAGATATTGAATATTATGATGTTTTATTTAATTCAGTTGGGCTTGTCCACTACTGAGGATGTTTTAGTTTGTCATAATTTGATGTATAAAAAATATAAGATTCCAACATTGCACATTTCATGAAGTAAAAAGGGTTATTAAATGTTAAAAGTTTGTCAAGTTGACACATTTAATATTATTATGATTTGTTTAATTCAGTTAGGCTTGTCTATTACACAGGGTGTTTGTGTTAAGTCTACTGTATGTACTAATTTGATGTTAAAAAACCTAATTTCCAACATGTGCACCACATTCCACAATTCAATAGTTAAGTCAAAGACAGTATTTTAAGGAAAGTGCTTTGTTACGTTATAGTGCCAGTCTCAAGAGTGTGTGTTTCAGTCCGTGTCACACGCGTCACTCTCCTCTGATCTCTAGCAGATCGCAGGTCTCTCTCTCGATCCATCTTTCCGTGTGGGCTTGTCTCTCTTTGATGAATCACTTATTGAAGGACAGCAAAGGGGTCGTTCAGGCAGCAGTAGTGGAGCTCAGAGCGGGGCCATAATCAGTCCCAGAGGGTTTGTGCAGTGAGGACAGTAGCATCAGCTCTGATAGCAGTAATTACCCTGACCGTATATTCCCACGGCACGACAGGGGGACTAAACGTGCACATACCAACAACAAACTCCCACCGAATACAGGAGCGACTGGAAGACAAAGAGGTTGTTCAGAGCACACCTGATTCGTTATTGTGACAGGAACTCGCAAGATTCATTGTTCTGAGAGGATGCAT
Organism: Tor tambroides; assembly: GCA_021397915.2. NCBI lineage: Eukaryota > Metazoa > Chordata > Actinopteri > Cypriniformes > Cyprinidae > Tor > Tor tambroides. The sequence continues at coordinate 98,576 of JAFVLL020035687.1, read as the reverse complement.
TGTGTTCTGTTGTAGGCACTACATCCAAAGAAATGATTAGAAATATTAATCTGTCACCTTCCGTAGTGCTAAATTTGTGCTACATGACAGCAAAAGCAATCAAAATTGTGTATATTTATGGACATGTGTATGTATGTGTGTACATATATATATATATATATATATATATATATATATATATATGTGTGTGTGTGTGTGTGTATGTTAGAGATGGACGCACCGATATTAAATTTCTCAGCCGATAGCCAATTATTCAGTATGATATCTGCCGATGGCAAAACCGATAGTTTGGTTTTCTTTAGGAAACGAATCTCTCAAATGGCATTTATTGTTTGAATTTTTAATAAAATATACAGGATTTGAAAGCTGAGACTTTGTTTTTTTTATCAGAAGTAACAAAGCACAAAGCATGTTGTGATGATTGGATTGGAGGCGGATTACAAATAATGTTAAGTGAAGGGAAAACTGTGGATCTGGCAACCCTGGCTATAAGCATTATATTTGATAAAGTGTTCGATTGTATATCATTTTCTTCTAAAACTACGCAATAATTTTATTTTAAGGAACAGGCTGAAATAAATATTTTGGTGTGCAATCAGGGTCAATAGCACATTTTTATCAATATCAACTTAAATTTTGGTATGTTCCTCGTTGAAAAAAAAACCTACAAGCAGGTTTTTGAGTGAACGATCCCTTTAACTGTGTCTATGATTGTGTGTACATCATCTTGTGTCTACATGTGTGTAAAGTCTTTTAGAAAGGCCAGAAGAGTTCAGCCCCATTCAAAGGAGTCTGATTACCAGAACAGGATGTATTTGAGTGTTTGTGGACAAGGGACAAAAAGAAACCAGGAGAATAGAAAAAAGAAATGAAATCCTAAACCGGAGTACTTGATGATGATGTCAGCAGGTCTTTTGAGAGCGTGCATGTTGGATTTTTTCCACGGCAATCTCAGGAGAGGTTGAAGCAGGTCTGATTTACTTCACCTGACGTGCTGTCAATCTTTTTGTCCTTCAGTGTGACGGCGAGTCTTTTAGACAGCGGAGTTTAAGATGTCTCACACAGACCAAACAGACCATCAGAAAACGATTAGGACGTCAGAACATCGGTTCTCAGAAGCACAGACTTGATAGAAAGGAGTGTGCTGCTGGAGAGATGCTTGACTGATCTGAAATAGACTCTAGGTACTGTAGGGTTGATTCGATGTGAACAGAAACAACACAAACAATATGGTGTTCTCTTGTGTACCTGCTGTTCAAAATGAGGTGCGGATCAGTTAAATGGAGCCGAGGCTGGTGATTTGGTTTTTGGGGGAAACACAAAAATTGAATTCTCTACTTGTTGCAATAAAAATTCATTGTCAGATTGATGTAATGTTCTGCATTAATGCAGCTTCATTCATTCATTAATTCGTTCATAAATAAATAAATAAAAATGATTTTGAATTACCAGAATAATAAATATTGTCTAAAAATTACAAACATGATAAATATTTTTTTTTTTTACATTTTTATCATTTGTTTATATTTTTCAAATTATTTATTTATGATTATTATTATTATTATTTATTTATTATTTTTTTTTTTTTTCAAATTTGCAGTGTAGTAAGGAAAATAATTTCCTACTGGCTCAAAACACTCTCACACTGGTTACATTTACAGTCAAAACTATGTTTTATAATATTAGTTTCATCAATTTGAATTTGAATTTGAAGCTGTTTTGTACTAATGCCAAACTTTTTATTTATGAATAATCTTTTCAATTCATGAAATGATTTGAAGTACTTTTGATTTGTAAAATTTTTCAATCACAAAGGTTTTGATTACAATGAATATAAATATTATATAAATTCATTTTTAGCTATTTTGTTTTATATTTTTCCAAAATTATTATTTATTTATTTATTTATTTAATTTATTTGTTATCTTTTTGGTTTACGTTGGTTTAAGTGTCCAAAGATAAAATCATCCAATGATTTGACGTACTTATGATTTGTAAAATATTTAAATTACTGGATGGTCAAAAATAGCCATTACCACATAGTTATTTAACATATGATTTTTATTTTTGTTTTTATTTATTTTTTTATCTTTTGGTTTGTGTCCATCTAGTTTCAGTGTCAGTCAAAAGTTTGGATTAGAATTTATATAAATATTATATAAATTCATTTGATCATTTTTATTATTTGTTTTCACCCTATTATTATTATTATTATTATTGTTATTATGCAAAGTTTTGATTAGAATTTATAAACATTTTTAGTAATATTTTTGTGTTTTGTTTATATTTTTCAAAATTATTATTGTTATTATATTATTATTGTTTGAAATATAATGGGCTAACACTATTATTAACTGGCCCGAAACACACTCACACTGGCTACAGGCCATCAGACCATCTGTAATTGTTGAGCCTTGTATTAATTTAAGAAAACAAATTTTCATAATTCTGTATTCAGTCCTCTGCGGGGTGAACGAGTGTGGGACTATTTGTGTTTCGAGTTAAATATTTGGCTTTGGGATAAATTTAGAGGGTGATAATTTTATCAAGAACAGCTTTGATTTGTTCCCGCCTGTCGTCTTCAAGCATCACCTCACACGGGGGCATGACGGGGTGCAAACGATCGCATGAGGATTCGCGGAGCCCTTCGGATGACGGGAAGCTGTGATGGAGCCACGGCTGTGTTCGTGAGATGGGAAGCAGATGGTTTGATGGTCCGCCTGGGGGGCTGATGAAAAGAGAGAGAGAGGGAAAGTGAAATAGCAGCACTTGTTGCCTGAAGCCAGTGTTTTGAAACATGGCCGCTACACAAAGAGAGCATGATGGCCACTCAGATGGGCAGGTTTTAGGTTGGAGCTCCAAACACTTTCCCTTGATAATCGGCTGTGCTTTAATGGATTACAGCCGGAGGTAATTACAACAGGAGCTGTAGTACACACTGCGAATATAACCCTGCAGGCAACACCATCCTGATGGACTATAAAGCTTAACAAACTGGACTGGGTGCTATCACATGTGCTACGATGGTAGAAATGTCAACCTGTAGAGGTTTCGCTGTACCGTTGTAGATATATTCGCGTAGTCGTCAGTGGACAAGATGGCTTTGTGTTAATTGCATGTGAAAATGACAAAACAAAAAAACAAATCGCTTTGACTTCGTTTCCATTCTTTTGGTTTGTGTCCATCCAGTTTCCAATAGAGAAAATCATCAAATGAGATGAATTCATTTTGATTTTTAAAAGAGCCATTATCACATGGATATATAATATATAAACCACTTTTTGTTGAATCTTTTGGTTTGCATCCATTAAGTTGCCAAAAGAGAAAATCATCAAATAAGATGAAGTAATTTTGATTAGTAAAATATTTAAATTACAGTTTTGTCAGAAAATAGCCATTAACACAGTTATTTAATAGAGGGAAATTTTTTGTTAAATATTTGGGTTTGCATCCATTAAGTTGCCAGAAGTGAAAATTGTCAAATAATTTTGATTCGTAAAATATTTAAATCACTGGATTGTCTAAATATATATATTATCAAATGGCTATTTAATATGTAAACTATTTTTGCTGAATCTTTTGGTTTGTATCCATTAAGTTGGCAAAAGAGACAATTGTCAAATAAGATGAATTTTGATTTGTAAAATTAGTAAAATATCATGGGATTGTCAAAAATACCCATTATCACGTGGTTATTTAATATATGAACTTTTTGCTGGATTGATTGATTGATTTCTTTTATTTCTTTATTTATTTTTTGGTTTGCATCCGTCAAGTTTCACAAAAAGAAAACCATAAAATGAGATGTAGTATTTTTGATTTGTAAAATATTTAAATTGCAGGATTGTCAAAAAATAAAATAAATAGCCATTACCACATGGTTAATGTTAATATTTTTTTGTTAAATCTTTTGGTTTGTCTCCATCAAGTTTAAAAATAGAAAATTGTAAAATGAGAATTAATTTTGATTTGTTAAATATTTAAGACACATTATGGCCAAAAAATTTAGCCCTTTCCACATGATTACCTATGTATGAACCATTTTTTGTTGCTTTTGAATTTGTTACCTTGCGTCCATTTAGTTTTGAGAAAAATCAGTCAGTAAAATAAAATAAGTAAAATCATCAAATAAAATGTTTAATTTGTAAAATATTTGAATCACCAGATATAACAATTCAAAGAAAAGCCACTTATCACATAGTTACTTAGGCTAATATATAAATCATTTCTTTTTAAGATACTTACTAGAACCAGCTGTACTCCAATTTAAGATTGCTCAGAGGTTAATTCTACATGTGTAACTGTGGCAACAACTGATATTTTTAACTTCACTTAATTGACTAGAAATACCTCCATTAGCGCAAAAAAAAAAATCTCAAATATGTACAGTATAACAATCATTTCAGATGTGTTGCAGTTTACTGAGCAATTCAGATGATTTTTCAACTTTGCTCCTGGTGTAGGCCTATCCATCTTAGAAATGCTATTTCTGATCTACTTGAACCAAAAGTAATCAAGCTGATTCAGTCACATTAGCTAGTAGGCCTATATTTCACTTAAATAAGACCGGTTAGTGTAGCTAGATGTTAACATTTTCTTGGGTTATTTGACCGAATGTTTTACAGCGAATGCAAAAGCTGCAAAAAATGAACTTCAGAAAGTATTAAATCAGTCATGTGTAAAATGCGTCCACAAAGAGGCAAATTGTGTATTAGTTTTTATTCGGTTCATCAGTTTCATCATAAGCTCGACATAACGAAAAACAGAAACGAATGTGATTTTTATGTGAATTGAGTTCTACACCAAGTGTAACTGATAAGAAAATAGAGCCAGAACGGAGTAATACGAGACGGCGCATTTCTTATAACTCCGAGGGACCGGCATTACATTAAGAGCGTCGTAAGTTAGCGATCTGAAATTCGCCATAGCCGCGTGTTGAAAGCTAATGCCGGCGTAATGCTTTCTCCATTTAACAAATAACGCCTCTCGCCATGTTACAACGTGCAAATTACTGAATTTACTCAAATTAGACTTGAAAGGCCATTAAGTATATAAATATATAAGCAGGAGCTGGCGCTGGAGTACATAAATTGTAGTTGTCCGGCAGTGTTGGGTTGCACAGCGACACACACACATGCTGTAGCCCGTCCATCACTGCTGATGTGGTCCTCAGAGACTGCTTGCAGCGCATGCCCTATATTTATGGCTGAGCCTGGAAAATACATTGCCGCCTGCCAAAGAGAGAGGGAGAGAATTTAGGAACTTAAAAAAAGAAGGAACAAATATACGTTTGTGCCGCACAGAGAGAGAGAGAGAGCTGATGTTGGAAAGCAGCGCAGGCAGCTTCCTTTTAATAACTCTCGTAGGCCGCGCTGCTGCTGATGCAGGCCGGGTTACTGCGCCGTGAGTCACTCTAATCTCCGGCGAGAGAGCCGACAGAGGCAGGGAGTTGTATTTTGGCTGCTGACGTGTGGGGGTGAGTGCGAGATGAGCAGCTCTCGGTTGGGTCCGCAGGAGATGTCGGTCACGACGGCACCTGTGTACTGACGCGGGAGTCGAGGAGCAAGATATGTCGAGCAAATTGCAGCTTCGACAAGAAGCCCGTGAGAGCGAGGTGTGTGTCTCCTCGAGTGAATGTGGTGATAATGGACGGCCTCAGAATTGGAAAAGCAATCCTGACAGAGTAGAGGAGCAGCCTGTGGACAGGTGAAGGCATGGGCAAACTGAGCAACTTTTACCAGATAGCATCCCGCTGCGTTCACAGTGGTTATCATTCCCTAGACTAATTCACACTGTAACTTTTTCCCTTTGCTGTGCTACACAATCCCCACATACTCAAAAACTCTGTAATTATGCTGCATTGCTTATACTGGCTATAATCAAAGGAAGAAGCTATTTTTTTTCCAGCAAGGGTGCATTAAATTCATCAAACGTGACAGGAAAGGCAATTATAATATTGCAAAAATTTATTTTTAAAACAAATGCTGCTCTTCTGAACTTTTTATTCATCAAAGAAAGCTAAAAAATTATGTTTGTACAAAACTATTAAGTGGCAACATTGATAATAATAAGAAATGTTTCTGGAGCAGCAAATGAGCATATTAAAATGATTTCTGAAGGATCACGTGACACTAAAGGCCATTTTAGTATAATTGAGATGCTATTATAGTTTTATTTTTCCATTTTCATTTTAATTGTAGTCAAAGTTTTTGTAATTTTGTGTAATTTTCAATATTTTTCAAAAGATATGCACAGTTTTTTTAATTAATTTATTATTTTAAGCTGAAATGACTTTTGTATTTAATTATATTTCATTTCATGTTTATTTCAAGTGAGAATCCCCCCCCCCAGTTTTAGTTTATATATTAAAGACTGCAGTAATAATGCTGAAAATCCAGCTTTACCATCTCTGTAATAATTAATTTTTAAAGTATAATAAAATAAAAAACAGTTATTTATAATTGTAATATTATATCACAATATTACAGTTTTACTGTATTTTTGATCAAATAAATTCAGCCTAACATTTTTGTTTTTTACCAAAGCCAAGTTTTTGAACGGTAGTGTATGTATTTCCTATTGTGATCATTTACAGTTTAAGAAAGAGGTTTTACTTCATGGGTAGGTTTTATATGACATGGAGAAACTGTATGTTGATGACACTTTATATGAGACTCTAAAACCACTTTGTTTGATAGGAGTGTTGCTGTATAGGAATAATTTGTGGAAATCACATTTTTATTTATTATTTACCCATAAAAGCTGTTGTTTTGGTACATTTTCTGGCTGATATTTCAATTTCTACCATTTCTTTGTGCCAGAAGGGGCCAATTACAGTTCTGTGGTCTCTTCAAGTGACATTTTTCTTAGCGCTTCTCGGGTTTCTATTGTCTCTTTCTGGCTCTTCTCTTGGGACTCACACGTGACGCCCTTTAGCATGGCAAACGGCCAGTACATCTCTTTTTCAGCTTTAGAAGGGCTCCAGTATTTCTGCGGATGTCCCCAGAATGTACGAGTATTAATGTCGTATTTTAAAGCTGAGAGTCGACTGTACTCTACATTTATGGTTGAACTGGTAACTCGTCATGACCGTTCACTTGAGTGCGAAAATTTAATAACATCTTTTTTTTCATAATACCCCTGATAAAGCAATCACATGCTTGGCTACACACGATATGACTGAACAAAAGGGCTTTACAATTAAACGGCCAGGTTTACAACAGGCCGCTGACAACGTGAATTACGTTAAAATGATCCCCGTAGATCAGCGGCACCCTTGACGCCGCTTCACAGAATCGTAAAAACGGCTTAAAGATTTTCCCTCCGTTGTTCTCCTCCTCCATCTCTAGTGGGAGGGAGTTGATTTAACAGCTTCCCAGGGTAAAACCTTCTCCAGAAGGCCTCAGAGTCACTTGCCCGTGAACCGTGAAAAGATATAAAGTGGCCATCATTGTACAATCCCACAGATTTCAAGCATCTTTTCTGCTTAGCCAGCAAAAAAAAGTGTTATTTTATCATGCTTTTTGCATTTTTCACATACACAAGTGTTTGCCACAAGGGGAAATCTGTCTTAGTGTTATATTTTGTGCTCTGCTGTGTCCTTACAGCAACTTTGACCCCATTAAACTGTGTCGTGTACACGCTTCTCTGTTCGACTGCTGCCATCAATGCAGCGCTAGAATGCTAATGTGACGTTTGCTCAGGTTTCTTTGCCTACAGTCTCCTGATAAGCTGAAATGCTGAAAGGTCAAACTTATTAGCAAACCCTGTAGCGTTTCCCCACTGAGTCTGGAAATTATGGCACAGCTGCAATGTCATTTTATCATCCAGCTTTCGTACGTTGTTGTACATTCTCACCCTTTCTTTCTTTAAAGTTGTTGAAAATGGCTGTTATGTACGATGACATGAAAATCTCTCAAGTTAAACTAAGTAACATGAATTAAATTAACGTAGGAACCTATTACAATATGTGTTTGTTAGATAGCCTATAACTTTATTGCTGGCTAAATCCAAGTTTCTGTTGCAAAAAATGTAGTTGTTTTGTACAGTTCTATAAAACTATGGCATCCATGCTCAATTTTTGTAAGCGTCATTGAAAGATGGCCTGAAATGTTATCTGTTTGTAAGTTAAACTATGCTTTTAGATTTTTTTTTTTACTATACTTGTATTTATATTTTATGAGCTGAATGTAGGTGCTTTTGACACTCACATTGTTTGGTTGAATGGCTGAACATTGTTTCTGGATTCACCGCTGACAAATCCATGATATATAATATTTCTAAAGCTGTCCGTCAAGCACTAAAACATGAATAATCTCAGTAGGCCAGTGTTTTCTGAAATTCTGTGTTAGCCATTTATTTCAGCTTGCAAATTAAATGTGGATGTAGTTGTTGGGTTTTTGAGTAAAATTTTGACACATCTATCTGAATTGAGTGCCATTTCTCAGTTTATAGACGGCTGGTGATATAACATAAGCTGAGTAAGTGAACAAATTTATCTCATTTAACTCCCTAGCCTTCCGGTGCACTTACTACTGAATTAGGGGGCGGATTGAGACCCACCCAGAGAGAGAGCTGAATGAAACTGTGATGGAGAGAAAACAGGCCTGTTTAATGTGCGCACGTCAATCATTGTCACCAGATTCTGGCATCAAAACATCATTCATCTTTCAATCTATACAACAGCGTTCTCTCTCTGTCTGTTTGTCGGTGGGCAGTGAAGGGTAATTGAATCATTTGGGTTGACTGAGTGGTTTCAGGTGGCAGTTGATTATTCAGTCTCTTGCTTTTTATTCAAGTTGTTTTAGTCTCTCTCTCTGCCTCTCAGTTATTCTGCTGTATGCGAAAGACTTTTAATGGTCTCCTGTGGAATCTCAGTGGCATCATGGGAAATGTAGCCTATAATTTTATCTAGCGAGAGGTTTCTGGAGGCAGACAAAAGGCTGTAATTGAGTTTGTGCGGCTAAATGCAGGAAACGCATATTTAGATAATCAGATAATTGAGTGTTGACTTGTCCTTGTTGATTGGTACGTTTATAGTGCAACGTCAAGATTACATGCCATCTGTCTGTCGTTTTTGTTTCTTAGAAGTGTTATTTATACGCATTTTATAAAATAGATCATTCCTGGATGCTGGTCAATTTTGTTGCATGCTGTTTTTCAGTCAACAAATAAGCATACATTGTCCTTAAACGTTGACGTTTGCTGTGTTTGCTGTCTGTTCCTTTCTCCGTTCATTAGGTTGAACTGTCTTATGCAGTTTCCGCTGACCTCATTAGCATATTCACAGCCTAATTAGCATGTCTTTTCTACTCCAGTTGGGATCAGACCCTCAATCCAGAGCATTCATGTTAAAGAGCTCTCAACCAAATATGGTAAAGTAGAAGTGATTGCGGAACAGAGTTTAGAGTATTGACCTTATCAAGTGTCAGTGTGTGGACTTCGTCATGACTGATGGTCCGTTATATAAATGATCTTTATAAAGCTCTGCCCACACTCTCCAGTCTGTTCGAGACCGTTGAGTCTTGAAGTGGTATTATTTATGTAGACTTCAGTATCCTCTATAAACTACAGTATCTTCTGTTTGAACCAGCTTAAGGTGGTTTTCTGTCATAGCTGGTGACCTAGTGGTTTCCAGTGTTCTAGTTGGTCTGCCTTAATGGTTTTATAGGGATTTTGGACATTTGTCAGCTTGTCAAGGTCAGCTACTTGGCCAACAGACGTCCTTAGATTGACACAAACTGGTCTTTTTGACTGGGATTTGACTATATACTTCTACATGTTAACAGTATTCAGCAGCTTGACTCACTTTGTTGACTTACAGTATGAAATATGCTGGTACACAGTGGTAATTTACATGTAGAAATCCTAAAGATACAGCAGTGTATAAACTGCTTATAAGAGAGAGGGAGGTTAATGGTAGAGATTGACCAATATTTTTTTTTTATACAATATTTACACTTTTTTGATGTTTTATACTTAATATGTTGATATCATCAATAAGCACCACCATTTTGGGTCTCATTTCAAAGAAAGCAACATTGTTTAAGAATTCATATTTTTTGATCATGAAAAAACTCAATTATGACTGTTTCAGTGGCCTTATAGTGGCCTTCAAGATAAAAATATAATGCTACAAAAGTGTAGCTTATGGCCTAATTATTCAGTTAAAAAAAACAAAGATTTAATGCCCTCAAAGACTACTAAGATAAAACACAAACCAAATAATAAGAATCTTAATAATGTTGATGTCTTTTCTAAATAATTATCCCTATAATTCTATGTGCTTAAAGTTGAAAGGATTTTTATGTTTATCAAAAGCACTTTTTGTGACCGTAAGACCAAACATAAAAGGTAAGAGAATACAGCAGAGATAAAGGGAGAAATAATGAATGCCAACTGTCAGCAGACAATAACACAACTTGTCAGCCAGAAAATGAAATTAGCGTTAATAAATCAACAGTAAACATTCACTGAGGAAACTCATAGGATCCTTAATGAGACCTTAAAACAACAGGGAAGCTAAAGGCTTAATGTCAGCTGGGGATAGATGGATGGATGGATAGATGAATGTTGAATATAGATAGATTGATGGATAGTGATGATAGATGGATGACGGATAGATGGATGGTTATAGATGGATAGATGATGGATATGAATGGATGGATGCATAAAGATGGATGGATGGATGGATGGATGTTGGATATAAATGGATTGATAGTTATTTATGGATGGATAGATGGATGGATTGGATATGGATGGATAGATGGATGATGGATATAGAAGGATGGATAGTGATAGATGGATTGGATATGGATGGATGGATGGATATGGATGGATGATGATGGAGATGGCTGTATGGACAGTTATAGATAGATGGATAGATGCATAAATGTGGATGGATGGATATAGATGGAGGAACAGTGGATGGATATATATGGATGGATTGGATATGGATGAATGATGGATAGTGATAGATGTGGATGGATGGATGGATGGATGGATATAGATCGATTGGATATGGATGGATAGTTATAGATGGATGGATAGATAGATGTAGATGGATGAATGGATAGGGATAGATAGATATATAGATATGGATGGATGGATATAGATAGTTGGATAATCTGTAGATGGATAGATATAGATAGATAAAGATAGATTTAGATATAGGTGGATGGATGGATAAATAGATTTAGATGAATAGATATTGATGGGTAGATATAGCTGGATTGAAATAGATAAAGATGGACTCAGATATTGAAAGCTACATTATAGATAAATATATGGATGGTTATGAATAGATAAAGATAGATTTAGTTATAAGTCGCTACAGGATAGATAGATAGATAGATATTGAATTGTCAGTTCAATTCAGATTCCAATCCAACTTTTCCTGTGCAGTGTACCCGTTTCCATTCAGCTTCTCGCTTGCAAATTGAAAGGGAGTCTATTAGTGTAACAATGGCAGTGATTGGACACAAAGAGTCCCGGTTTATCCCATGTCATTTCATGATCCTGAGGCCAGAAAACTAACACTTGTTGGTTCAGCTGTAACGACGCAGCGAGGGCATTGGGAAAATGTGCTTAAACCTCATTCTCTGATAGAATATGTCTGCCCATCAGTTAGGGCGAACAGCCAACTGTCCGCTCGTCCTGAAACATCCTTACCCCTCTCTCTCTCTCTCTCTCTCTCTCTCTCTCTCTCCGTCTCTGCCGCCAGCAGCAGTGGGAGAATGTGCCTCTTTAGTGGGAAATGATGTCAGGCGCTCTCTCTGTGAGTTTGGCACGGCCGCGGTGCCCCTCTCTTGGCAGTGCCCGCGGTATGCCGGCCCTGTGAATACCCAGAGGTCACTGGCTGGGTGTCATGGCAACCGGATAAAGTACCCGTCTGGCCCAGTCACTTCTCAGGGGGTCCGGACAGCCGAGTGGCACCACCTAAATCAAACACACACACACGTACACTGTTTCTCACACAAACACACATGCTTAAATTCACACAGACATCGCGTCATGAGACATTGTATTTTCAGCTTCAACAGTGAAAGCGTAATGCTTGTCGTCTGTGTTTTTGCCCGATGTTGTGAATTTTTTATAGCCGCCAGCTGTTTTAAATGCCAATGCGTGCGTGTTTATGCATTTGTCAGTGTGATTGATTTCCTGTGAGCTGATTTCTGCCTAGCTGTAGTAGTTGTGGAGATCTGCTGGACCAGGACAGATAACGCATGTGCGTCATTGATGCGTCTATTCATTTTCATTTGTAAGATAAAATTTTTACAATGTAAAACATTGTTAAAACATGCCTGTTAGATATTTGAAGGACACTCAGCAGATGTCTGACCCATTTAGTGACAGTAATGCTACTGAAATGACACATATGTTTTAAAGATAGACAGACAGATCAATGGATGGATAGCATTGTGTGACATTTTTAAGCTATTCCTCAATTTAGGGTAAGACTTGGTTTTATCTATTTGGCAGGGTTGTGCGTCATTTAGAATAGAATTGAGAATGACTTAAATTGCATTTAAAGCCAGGTAGAAAAAAGGATGAAATTCAAGTTTTAAATGAAAATGTCAAGACAACCTTAGAATGTTTGAGTTCCGAGAAAGTTTAAAAAGCCTTAAGGTTTAATGGTTTATAGTAAATTTCTCTATTGTAATCAGCTATATCATTTTTTTTTTTTTTTTTTTTACTAAATTTACCTTTGTAATATTTAATATAAATAAGCACCTCCATTTTGTTGATCTCAATCAACATTGTTTATTGTAATTTTTTGCATAATTACTTTGTAATTCCAAACTTTTTTTTGAACAGCTGTTCCCTTTCAAACCTTAAAAGGGATAGTTCACCCAAAAAAGAAAATTCTGTCATTAATTACTCACCTTCATGTCGTTCCAAACCCATAAGACTGTCATGGTACTCTCATGAATAGCGGCGGAGCCTGAACTGCAAGAGAAGAAATCATTAAATAAAGTTATTTTTGTTTTCTTCACGCACAAAAAGTATTCTTGTAGATTCATAACATTACGGGTAAACCACTGATGTCTCATGGACTATTTTAACGATGTCATTGCTACCTTTCTGGGCCTTGAACGTGTCAGTTGCATTGCTGTCTAAGCAGGGTCAGAAAGCTCTCAGATTTCATTAAAATGTCTTCATTTGTTTTGGAACGACATGAGGGTGAGTAATTAATGACAGAATTTTCATTTTTGGGTAAACTATCCCTTTAAGCCCTGTATCCCAGAGGTGAAAATAAGATTGCGACGACTTATATCTCAAAACAAGCATTAATATTATGGCTGTTGTTTTCATTGTTGTTTCTATCATTATTAAAATTTTAATAATTTAATTGTTTTTAATGTTGTAATCTAATGATTAGACTTAAAGGGTTACTCCACCCCAAAATGAAAATTTTGTCATTAATTATTCACAATTTTGTCATCAATTGTTCGTTCCAAACCCGTAAGACCTCCGTTCATCTTCTGAACACAAATTAAAATATTTTTGATGCATTCTGAGAGCTCTCTGACCCTCCCATAGACAGTAATGGAGCAAGGAGCAAGCAAGGAGATCGGTAAAATAATCCATGTGACATCAGGGGTTCAACTGTAATTTTACTAAGCTACGAGAATACTTTTTGTATGCAAAGAAAACAAAAATAATGACTTTATTCAACAATTCATCTCCTCCGCGTCACCCTGGCTCCATTTTGCAGAATATCCACTGAACGAAAACAGCATACGCTGTTTTCGTTCAAATCAAAGCGTAAATAAATGTAGAAAACGTATCCGTGTGGCGCAGCTGACACAGAACAGCATACGCTGTTTGCGTTCAGTGGATACTCTATAAAATGGCGCCAAGGTGAAGCAGAGGAGATGAATTGTTGAATAAAGTTGTTATTTTTGTTTTCTTTGCATACAAAAAGTATTCTCGTAGCTTCGTAAAATTACAGTTGAACCCCTGATGTCACATGGATTATTTTACCGATCTCCTTGCTACGTTTCTGTACGTTGATCGTGTTAATTCCATTGCTGTCTATGGGAGGGTCAGAGAGCTCTCAGAATGCATCAAAATATCTTAATTTGTGTTCCGAAGATGAACAGAGGTCTTACGGGTTTGGAACGAGTATTTGTCAGTAAATGTCAGTCTCTAGTAAATGTCAATTTAGAGAGCTAGGAAAGTTTCTGTGTGAGAGGGAAAGATAATAGTAATGGTTAAAGCTGGGCAGTTGTGCCTGAGATCTTTAGAAAACATGAGGAATTGCCTGGAAATTGGAACAAACAGCCAGAAGCACTTTTCACTGGCGCGCACACAGCTAATCCATTCAACACGGCCACTGCAAGAGTGTGTGCGTGCGTGCGTGCGTGCGTGCGTGTGCGTGTGTGTGTGACTGTGATAAGAACTGCTGGTCACTTCTCACTCCCACTCATCTGAGAGCTTTTGCACATGTGTGACTTTGTCTGGAACAGAGAGAAAGAGAGAGATTTTACATGTACTTGTTCTACTAAATGAAATGCAGCATGTCTCTCTCTCTCTCTGTGTGTGTGTGAGTGTGTGTTGTATTTTGTTCCATCTATCTATCTATCTATCTATCTATCTATCTATCTGTCTGTCTGTCTGTCTGTCATTTTATCTATCGTTTTGTTCTATCTATCGTTCTATTTATAATTCTGTTTATTCTATTCATAAAGGCTTGTTGAACTTTCTCAAAACGTTCAAACATTCATAGTTTATCTGGACAAACTGTGCTTTTGAAGTTAAAATTTGGTTGAATTTTCTTTTGACTTTCATTTCAGTTAATTCTATTTTTTTTTTAATTGAAATTTGAATTTGAAATTAAATTGAAATTGAAAAATTGATCTTGTTTTTACCTGTAGAATACTATACAACCCTGCCCTGCCAATGAATGAAACCAAGTGTTGCACCTAAACTAAGGAATCTGTTCTACTCAAAACTATATCACAGTTTGAAAGTTAAATGTTTTGTTGAATGCCAGACTGATTTAATTATGTTTGTGCTGTATGTAGGACTCTTTGTTTCTAAGTATTTTGAATCAACATATTCTGTAATTGAGCTACATAATAGGGTGGGCTGTATTTGCAGGGTTTCATTAAATCCAGACGCAGATAAACTTTGTTCCAGGTCGTCAATGTACCTCCATTTAAATTCTGAATTTACATTTCGAATCGAACTTCAAAAGAAAACAGCAGTCAGCCTGTAAATAGAGGCTCTCAAACAGCGAGGAATGCAAGTGCTTTGGAGGTGGCGACTGTTTATACAAATGAACACCAAGCTAAACGTTGATCACAAAGAAACGCTTGAAGGTCATTACTTCTGCCAAAGGCTGTGTCGCAAAGAACAAGCCGCAGGACGTTTTTTTAATTTTGTTTGTTGACGTGCCAAGCGCTAGTGTATGTTTGTTTAGCAAATGAATAAAAGCTGGAGGAGCGAAATTCTCTTTCAAAGCGGAGTCATTTCCTGACAAATAATGTGAATGCGGAGGCGCTCGTCACGTGTTCATAACAGCGTTCCGCTTAAATGAGCGACCTCGTGGGTCCAGACAGATGACATGCTGGCAGAGTGAAAGGTGTTTACATGAGCGGGTCAGCGGGCCAGCGACGGGCCTCCACACGAGTGACTGCGGTTAGGCCATGAAATGTCATGCTTGTTTTGATGGAGTGAATGTGTATGGAGGTGTGTTTTCTGTCTGTTTAATATCTATCTGTCTGTCTAGTTTGATCTATCTATATTCTGTCAGTCTATCTGGCATTCGTTCTATCTATCTGATGTTCTATCTATATATCATTCTATCTGTCTTTTATTTATCGTTCTATCAATTTATCTGTCCTTTATTCTAAATGTTGTTCATTCTGTCTATCTATCTATCTATCTATCTATCTATCTATCTATCTATCTATCCTTGAGCTACTTTTATCTAAATCTATCTTTATCTATTCATAACCATCCATTTATCTATAATGTAGCTTTCAATATCTGAGTCCATCTTTATTTATTTCAATCCAGCTATATCTACCCATCAATACCTATTGATCTAAATCTATTTATCCATCTATCCACCTATATCTAAATCTATCTTTATTTATCTGTATCTATCCATCTACAGATTATCCAACTATCTATATCCATCCATCCATATCTATCTATCCATCATCTATACCGATCCATTCATCTGCCTATCTCCATCCATATTTATGGATCCTTCCATCCATCCAACCACATCTAACCATACATCCATCCATC
Organism: Tor tambroides; assembly: GCA_021397915.2. NCBI lineage: Eukaryota > Metazoa > Chordata > Actinopteri > Cypriniformes > Cyprinidae > Tor > Tor tambroides. The sequence continues at coordinate 82,313 of JAFVLL020035687.1, read as the reverse complement.
TACATCTATCTATCCATCCATCTATAACTATTCATCATCCATCCATATCCAATCCATCCATCCATCCATCCGTCCACAATTATGCATCCATCCATCTATTTATAACTGTCCATACAGCCATCTCCATCATCATCCATCCATATCCAATCCATCCATCCATCTATAAGTCTGTCTGTCGTTCTATCATTCTATCATTCTGTCTGTCGTCCATTCTATCCGTCATTATATCTGCCACTCATTCTATTGTTCTATCATTTGTTCTATTTTTCTACTGTTCTATCATTATATCAGTCATTCATTCTATTGTTCTATCTAGCATTCAATTTATTGTTCGTTCTATCAGTTGTTCTATCAGTCATTTGTTCTATTGTTCATTCTGTTGTTCTATCTAGCTATCTATTGTTCAATCTATAGATGTAGAGATCCCAATTTGCCTGAATTCACCCTGTGTGTGTGTGTGTGTGTCTGTCTGTCTGTGTGTGTGTGTGTCTGTGTCTGTGTGTGTGTGTGCACATTTTACACATACATATATACATAGGTATTTTTACGTTATATGCTGTGAGAGATGCTTATTTTCTGAGTGCCAATGTGTTCCAGTCTGATAGCAGACTCCACAGAGTGAGGCTGCATTACCCATGATCCCGCTGTGCGGCCATCCCCCCAGGGCATTCTGGTCTTGTTATGCTGGTGACACAGTGCAGGGGTCTTATTGACAACTCCACACACACACACACACACACACACACACTGCACCAGCCTGTTACCGTTGTGCACTCAATCTAGAGTTGACATCTTGATAGTGCTTTTTCCTTAGTATTCAATTCAAATGCGCATTAACCGACTTCATTTAACTAGTATTATATATAATTGCGCCTCTTCATCTCACATTAACATTATAAAGTTTGTGATTGGTCACTGGGCCTCGAAGAAATTAGCAATTAGCTTTGGGTTTTGGCCCAGAAGGAGGTTTACTTCCGCACTAATTTTTGGAGGGAAAATCGGCGGAATTCTCTAGAGTCGTTTTAAATATGGTAAAATGTGTTAAACTGGGCTGAAAATAAATCATCAAATTAGCCAAATTAATAATAAACGCAGCCTCAAGGGGTGGGGGGATAGTGTGGACATATAAATTACTTCTCATTGGAAACATTAGCTTTAGCAACAACGTTTAGTTAGGAAGCACTTTCATTTGCTGTTGTAAGACACGTGTTGTATTAGACCTAATAATGAAAATACAAGGAAAATCACGATGGCTTTCAATGTTTATATAGTTGAGATCCATCGAGAGACACAATGACCTGCTGTTTGTTGCTAATGTACATTGGAAAACAGCTAAATAATTCTGTTGTCATAGGAACAACAATATATATTTATATTTTAAAGAAATAAAGCAGAATACATATTCATGGCCAGGAAAAGTGCTTATTAACGGTACATTTTCTCAATTCATCTGCCATTGGCAGGTGTAGCTAAATGCTAATTTTGTGCCGTGTGTGGGCCTGTGGGTATACGTTTGTGTGTGCGTCCATATAGGACAGATGTTTGCGTGGGCTAGCGTGTATCCTGCAGAATAGACGGTGTAGGTGTTTGCTTGTATTCAGTGTGGGATGTGTGTGTGAATGTCAGCTCTCCGTGTGTGATGGATCTGTGTGTGTATTGCCGAGTGTGCAGTAGAGAGATTAGCATAGCGCTCCTCTCAGCGCACTCCTCTGCTCAAAGTGGATAATGGTTTGGGGAAATGCCTTTTGTCGTTTTTTTCCTTGCGTTCTCTTCTCGTCTTTCGAGGCAGCGGTGTTGAGTAAGCCTCCGTGTGTAAATAGGCCCATATGTGCCTGCTGGCGCTGAATGCCAGGTAACCCTCTGTGCCAACTTAAACGTCCGTACACACACACACACACACACACACACACACACATATACTGGGATAGAGTCACATCAAACAAGACCAAGCACAGACCTGAGGGAATTTGACATGTTCATTTAGTCTTTATTTATGAAAAAGTAAAAAAGTTAATGCATTTAGTTATCCCCCGACACATAAACATAAACTTTATATTTTACATGTATATGTGTAAAAACATGCACAGTTTTTAAATAATAAAATAAATAAATAAAATAATATTTATTTAGTTATGTATGTATTACTTATTTAAGCATGTTTTTACATGTCCACATAAGTGTAGTTACAAATTTGGGGCAATTAATCTTCATTTTTTTCCAGTAATTATTGATTTATGTGGTTAATGTAATTAATTTGATTAAAAATTAATATAAAAAAAAAAAAACATGTCCACGCTGTAGTTATAAATTTGGGGGAATTTTTTTTTTCCAGTAATTATTGATTTATGTGATTAATGTGATTAATTTGATTTATTAGTTATTATTAAATGTACAAAGTTATTAAATTTAATCTTGCCCCTTATAATTTACATTATATTTGTTATTTTGTAAAAAAGTGTAAAAAAATATTTAAGCAATGTATTATTATTATTATTATTATTATTATTATTATTATTAATAATAATAATAATTATTAATATTTATTATTCTTAATATTATATTATCTTAATATTATATTTAAGTAATTTATTAATTAAGCATATTTTTATATGTCTGAGGTAAGTAATTTTTTTAAATATTTTTTTTTATTTAGCCTATTAGATTTTTTATTTTTTTTTGGCATGTACCACAGAATACCAAGATATTCTTTAAAATACTTTGGAGTACTGTGTAAATAGCATTGTACTGCATGTAAATATGGTAATCATTAGGTTTCATGGTATATATCAGAATAGCATGCAGTTTATTTTCTCTCTCCCTATAAGGATTGGAAAACCAGCACTCGTTCGATTTATGAACGTTTATGTGTTTGTGCAAATGCGAGTATGTTTATTTCTCGTTGCGTTTTTCGGTTGTAGATTTGCATTTGTCTGAAATGAATTTTCCGCATTTAATATCAGATGGGCACACGACCAGGACTCTACCGCCGGAGTATCACATCATCTTGAACTACACACTCAGAAACACACACATTAAGAGCTCTACCTGGACCTGGCACATATCTGCAGGCATTTTTCTGCAACTTCTAAGCTCCACTCCAGATGTGCCCATGTAATTACCACCTCAGAAACAGCTGTGTGTGGGTGTACATACAAGTGTGTGTGCAAGTGAGTTTGATTACTTGCTCAGGTTGAAACAGGAAAATGAATTCCTGGTGCTACTGTTACGCCAATTCAGCATTGTGGAAAGGGCCTTTCAGAGACTATTTATATGTTCTTTGTGTGTGTGTGTTCCCTCGTTCTCAGCGTATGTGGACATGTAAGCTGTGGAGATTGCTCTAGGGCTGCATGGCTCCGCATTTTAATAAACGACGATTATGTGCATCCATTTCAGTATAATCTATATGTATCGCATTACTTACGTGCGTTTCCATATTTTAGCGAATGAAAGTGTGAAATATCACAGCATCATCACATTGCTCAGTTAACACAATATGCCTCAGTCTGCATGAATATGTATATAGGAGTTGGAGCAGATGCAGAGCCTATAGATTCTCAGTGATGTTATGCTTCAGTGGGAGTCTATGGCAGATAACTGTACTATTGATTTTGATGGTGGAAAAAATGATGATAATTGATAAATAGGCTGTTATAATGTACCCTGTGTCTCTGAGAGCATGATTAGTGAAATTATACTTATTGTGAGCATCATTGGAAATTGGGCTTTCAATCAATGTATTTTTGCCCCAGATTCTGTTTATGTTGATTGGCTGACCCCTTGAATGGGCGGAACTTTACAGTGAGTGGCCAATAGCTGATACAGTGATGTACATGATTGACACAAGACTGGCTGTTAGTTGAATTTTAATTTAATTTAGCTTTTATAATCTTATTTTTGTTGTAATCTTATTTTTGTTCATATTAATGTTGCTAATTTTGTTGAATATTTTTATTTTTAAAAAGTCAAAAACATGATAAAGCTGGAGTGAATGAATGAACGAACTAAAACATACACTTTTTGACTGTTACACTAAAAATATTCCAGCTATTTCAACTTGATTTGAGGATTATGCTTTTTTATTGTTATTTTTATTTATATTTATATTTTCTTATTTTTTGTTTTATATTTATTTAATTTTATTATTGGGTGGGTGTGTGTGTGTGTGTGTGTATATATATATATATATATACCTGAACAGTTAAACTGCCTACTGTTCTTCAGAAAAACCCTTGAGGTCCTGCAAATTGTTTGATTTTCCAGCATTATAAAAGGTTTAAACATTCACTAATGGTACAGAAGGAAACACAATGCATTAAAAGCCGAGGGGGGTGAAAACTTTTGAATGTTTGTGTACATTTTTCTTATTTTGTTTAAATATCTTTTTTTTTAATTTCATTTAGTACTTTTCTTCAGAAGGTACAGAATATACTTGCATTGTTTCCCAGAAGACAAAATAAGTACAATTTACCCTGATCTTCAAATTCAAAAGTTTTCACCCCCCGGCTCTTAATGCATTGTGTTTCCTTCTTGAGCATCAATAAACAATTGAACCTTTTGAAACACTTGCATATATACATATTACATAACAATCTTGTGGGCCTATAGATTAAGTATATATAAAAACACTTAAGAGTCTAAAAACATATTAACTAACATAAACCACAGCATCTGTTGTAGCTAAACGCACCTCAGATATTTATACGGCCATACATAGGGTCTCATAATCACACATAACTGCCTTTTGATTGTTAATAACCACTCTTATTTGCTAAAATGTATTTAAAACTGCTTTCAAATACAAAGTTAGGCAGGTACACTCCTTTAGCGTTTGGCAGTGTGGGTCAATGCTAACAGCGTCTTTTCCATCACCTGTGTTTATTCAGATGTACGAGCGATGCTGTTTACTTGTTTGCAAGCAAAATGTTTTAGTCAGTTCCCTAGAGCACGTTGTTAGAAGTCTGTAAATTTCCAGCTAGGGGAAAGGTGACGCTAAAACGCATTCAGTTAGCTTTCATGTCTCGCAATTTTCCGCTTGGCACATAAAAAGTTTTTATAAGCCGCATATCTGGTTGATTTCGAGGATTTCAGACAGTGTGAATTACATGCTGTGATGTGGTGTCAGACACATTTACTTAGCTATCTAATATTAGCATCATCACTTAGCATCATAAGCGCTATTAGCATGGGGGATGCGTGTTTGTGGGCTGCAGAGAAGTGAATTACTGTGAGTTACTGTGCTTTCTCTCCCTTTATCTGTCTCATCTTTATCTCCTCGGAGTCAAAAAGCAACTTATCAGTGCAGATCAGGCCTTCTGACGGTGTGTTTTTGGGTTGGAGAGCGCAAGCAATCTGTGTGAAGAGCTCCTGTGGGATTGAATGTGGCTTTTGGGCTGTATTTATGTAGATGTATGTGTATTTGTATCGTGATTTTGTTTGTGTGATTGAGGGTAACTGAAGATCGCCGAAGAGTGTGGTGTTGTGTTTGTGGTAAAAAGCACTGTGTGTGTGTTCACATATTAGCATTTGAATGGTCTCGGGGTCATTGAGATGCAGTTGCTATTGACAGCCAGATGCTTAACATGACTGGTCACTGGAGTCTGAGCCGCTGGAGAGTGTGTGAGCAGCGTGTGTGTGTATGTTTTGTGTCACTGGTCTGATGTACGCCCATAATATATGCAACTGTCAATAAGTCACTTGTATAATTTCCCCAAAATATCACCCTTAGGTTTATTATTTTATTTTATTTTATTATTTGGGGGTAGGGTTTGTTTATTTATTTATGTTTTATGTATCTTTAGACCTTCAGACTAAAATTTTTGCTATTTCAAACTAGTATTTTATTTATTTTGTCATTTTTATTGCATATTTCACACAATACTCTTTGAATGAGAGAGAGAGGAGGCAAATCAGCTGAGAAGCAGACAGTGGAGAGAGAGTTATGAGGCGTTATTAAATGTTTAATAATCATCATTATTGTGCTGTGAAGCTCATATTTCCTGCATGGGGACTATGAGCCAGCGGCTGATAACAGCGCAGCGCCTGGAGAGTGTGTTTGTGTATGTGTGTGTTTGAGTGTCAGGATGGCTGAGATAAGTGTGTGTCGTGATTTAAGATGCCTCTGCCATTTCAGACTGTCGCCAATAAAGATTTATTGCTAATTAGGTTAGAGAGCACTTGACCTGTCAGGTGTGTGTGTGTGTGTGTGTGTGTGTGTGTGTGTGTGTGCTCACGCTCTTTTGTAGATTGGATTGGTTTTCTGTGTTCGCCTGACATCCAACAGTCTCACATCAGACTACATGAGACAGTCTGCCACCGCACACACACACACACACACACACACACACACACACACACACACACACACACACACACACACACACACACACACACACACACACACACATGCGCACCTCTCATTAGTTAGGACGTTCCTTTGACATTTCAGAAATGTGGCTCTCATAGTATAGCAGAAGAAGACTAACAAAAAAGTACCAAATGGTACCAAGCCATGTTTTAAGGATTTTGCCGTAGTGGTATTACATTATGCAAGAATATAATTTGATTTATAGAAGACGTTCAGTCATCCATGTGTGAGAGTTTGACTCCTGAATAAATGACTCTTATGAACCGATTCTTTTTATTGGATAAACAACATACAGCACAACCATTGTAGTTCAAATCCCGAACCAATGACTTTTATGAACTGGTAGTTTTTGATGAATCAAACGCATACAGCACAACCAGTATAGTCTGATACCCCGACTAATGACTCCTATTAATTGGTTCTAATTAGTGAATGAACAACACTGTTCAACCAGTGTTGTCTGATTCCCAAACAAAGTCTCTAATGACTCTTAGGACTCTTAGGAGTCATCTAAGCTTACTGTGAGTCATTATGCATTGTATCAGTTTATTTAATAATAATATAAATGGATGAAATGTGTTTTGCATTTTTGTTTAAGTATTATTATTTAATATGTAGTTAAGGGCAATTATTGGATTGTATTTATGTTGCCTCTGAACAGCTTTTGCAAGAATTGTATATTACTTCCAATATAACTCCTTTATAGAAGTTAATTGAATCATTAAGAGCAATCAAAACTTGATGCAAAATCATGATGTAAATAGGCTTACTCTGGTATACAAAAATGGTAATCATTCAATATAATGGTATATCAAAGTACTACGGTACAGCATTAAAATCTTGTGTATTTGCATTAAAGGAGGTACTAGAGCCATTGCTATTTTAATATCATTGATGTACTATTTTATACTATTTTATGTTTTTTCTTAATAATATGAATTTTTAAATATATTTTTTGTAAAATAGTTTTCATTTTAATTTTAAAGTTTAAAAGTCATTTTGTTGTTTTTGTCATTTTTGTGACCTATTTTGTCTATATATATATATATATATATATATGTCTATATAGTTTCAAGTTTTAGTTTTTAATTTTAGTTAATTTAGTAAAATTGTATTGCTTATTAATTTGTTAATTGTTTATTAATGTTTATTTTAAGTAATTTTTTTATTGTTTTAGTTTTCGTTAATGATAACCCTGACTTGAGCAATATATAGAAATATATAGAGCAATATATAGCGTGAAGTCTTGATTTTGGCCTCTAAACAGCCACCCATCAACCATTCTGCTTGGGCAAGCATCATTTAAATTTACATTTCATCTGAAAATATAAAAATCTCATTAAAACTAGTAAAATCTAGCAACACAAACGTGGACAATCAGAACCGAGCTTCTCAGGTCTCAGTGCTTGTGTTTGTTGAATAAAGCTCATAATTATGTTTCTAAATTTACATCAGTAATAACACAGAACTCAGAGCAGCTTCAGGCTGGAATGCTGCCGGCCGCGAGCCCGACCACAACACACACACACACACACACACACACACACACAGAGCAGTGTATATAATGTCTTATTTTTCTCCAGAGGGAGTTCTGATACCTCTCTTTTTTGTCTTTCTTGTCTCTCACTATATCAAACCTGATCATATTTCTCCTCCACCCCCTCATCCTTCATTTTTCCTTCCTCACACTTACACACACACACACACACCATTTCAGTTCCTTATGGTGTGGCTTCTTTTCATTTGCCTGCAAGGTGTCGACGGTTCCACGACTCCATAAATAAAAGATTCATCACTCAAAAGCCAACAGAGCAACAGTCTCTCGCTCTGTCTCTCGCTGTCTTTCTGATTCTTTTCCACACACTTTTTGTTACCTAGCACTCACAAATATTACACACAGAGTAACACAATCTCTATAGACTGACCCCATGTGTGTTTTTGCACACGTTGAAGAGTTTGACATTGACTCGCCGCAGCTGCTGCTGTGTAAGAGCAGTAATAGTCGGGTCTGCTGCTCTCGTTTATTTTACAGCGCCGTCCGTTCCCTCGTTCAGCTCTTTGTCGGTTCTCACACAGTCTTCTACTGTTCTCCTCTGTTCTGGCGCTCTGCCCTCATAGACAGGAAGTCAACCGTCACACTTCTAATGTTCTTTAAACCAACGCTTTTTACATTTCCACTGTGTGCGTTATTTAAAGAAACAGTTGTATTTTTAAAACCTTTGATATATACACTCAATGGCTGGTTTTCAATGGGTTTTTACTGCCAAAGACTGCAGCTTTTATTGGACTATGAGTGAAATAAATATTCGTGTTTATTCAAGATGAAAAAGCCATTTGACTTCTGGCATGTGATGCATTTCAGAACAAAACATGATATTTAATGAGAAAAAAAATATTAAAGTCAATATAAAATGAATAAATGAATACATAAAATATTGATTGGATTGTGAAAAGTGTTTCTGTGTGACAGGTGATTGGAAATGAAGGTTTTAAAAATAAGAACTTAGTCATTGTAGAGGCAGAATGTAATTTTTTTTAGTTGTTTTGATGAGTCATGTACAATTAGGGATGGTTTATTTTTTTGTATTCAAAATCAGCATGATTTTTAACCTATATTGTAGCGTATATCCAAATGAAACTGCTTCTCAAATGAGAAAAAAAAAAAAAAGTAGGACAGGACTTGATTTTGTCCATCAGAAATTAAAGAAATATAAAGTTTCACACAGAATTTATTATTTTTTTTTTTTCAATATTTCAATCATTTTCTCTGTTTTGGCATATATCAGAGGGAGACTGCTTCTTGAATGAGAAAAAGTGAGGACTTTATGGATTAAAGTAAATATAAAATAAATAAATTGTAATAATGCATTTCAAATCAATTAAATTAAAAATAAAATAAATTTAAATAAAATATTGATTGGATTCTGGAAAATGGCTTCTGTGTGACAAGGCTTTTAAAAATCTAAAAAATATATTTATTTAACTTTTGCTGATAAATAATGCACAAGTTTTTTTTTTTTTTTTTTTTTTGCATTTAAAGTTGGCATAAAATGGAAAGTGCAATAAGTCTTCCTTATTTTTATGCATATCCTAGTGAAACGTCTTCTCAATTGTTGAGAAATCCAATTGATTGGATTGTTGCTCATTTACGTCTCCAAGACGTCTTTTAAAGAGCACTTAATTTAAGAAACATCTGCTGTGTACAAACATCTTTTAAATAGCAGTTTTACATGCATTCTAAATCATAAAAAATAACATCTTCTAAATGTCTGTTTAACATCTGACAGGAAATGTCTCTGGGACATATTACAGATGAGCAAGTGTTCTAAAAATACATTTTCCATAAGAAAACATCATCAAAACTCATGTTATAACCTGTTCCTATAGGAATTATCCAGGTAGTTCATAAGGATCCACCTCGTAGAAAGTAGTCGAAATCTTTGGATTGAGTTACAACTATGGCCAACTTCATAGCTCAAGCTGTAATTACCACTTAATTACCAAATCAAATCATGTTGTTAGTAATCAAATTAATATTATGTGCTGATTAATTCAGTTAACTGTATTTAATTGCATGTATTAATGCTGAGAAAAGCCCCCAAATGAAGGTTCACACAGGATATTTTTAAACGTAATGTTCACCCAAAAATGAAAATTCTGTCATCATTTTCTCACCCTCAAGTTGTTCCAAACCTGTATGAGTTTCTTTCTTCTGTTAAGCACAAAAAAGATTATATTTTGAAGAATGTTGGTAACCAAACAGTTGACGGTAGCCATTGACTTCCATAGTATGGAGAAAAAAAAAATACTATGAAAGTCAATGGCCGCTAACTGTGATGAGAGTAGGGTCCTATCTATTCCTAATGGTCTTAATATTCTGTAAAGTAATGCTTGTGTGCTGTACGATGACGGTCTCGATCAATGTGTTTGTGGCAGCATGGCTTTGTTTACCACCCGCAGGCTTGTCTTTTAGGACTCCGTCCAAATGAACAGAGCCAAACCGGATCCAGTCTGAGATTTCACTTTTGGACAAGCTCCAGGAGTTCCATCAGAAAACAGTCGCGGTATCCCAATTTGTGCTGGGTTTTGGAACCCAGAGTGTGTAAAATACAGAGAAAACCCTCTCAGTTCCGTCCTGCTGAAGTTATCATTCAATGTGAAGCAGCTCGACAGGCCAGACCACAAACGAATCTCTGTTGGGACCCTTCCTTAATCTGATCTGATGCGCTTTTTGTGTGGATGTCACACCACCCACTTAGTTTAAAAGAAAATCCCTGGTCATGGCCTGTCCCAAGACTTGAGACACATGTCCAAGTGTTCTTGGATCAATGTTGGTGTGGCGCGGCTGAATTGGACTTTGTGTTACCCTCAGTTTCTGTAGTCTCCTGATTTTAACGCATCCATGATTCTATCCAAGTGCATCTTAAATCTCTACAAGTCTTAGTTTTTCTTTGTTGATCTAGTAGAAACTTGAACTTATTTAAATATTGAAATGTTGTCTGATATTAAATAGATTATTTTGCTTCTTTTTTTTTTTTTTTTTTAAATAGGCTTGGCTGCTACCCAAAATTTGCGAGGTTATTTTACTCCCAAATCAGTAGATCTCCCAGAATATCCAAGTCACATTTCACATGAAATTATATGTTGAATAAAGAACATTTTGGACCATTAAAGGGATAGTTCACCCAAAAATGAAAATTTGATGTTTATCTGCTTACCCCAAGGGCATCCAAGATGTAGGTGACTTTGTTTCTTCAGTAGAACACAAACGAATATTTTTAACTCAAACCGTTGCAGTCTGTCAGTCATATGAGTCAATGGGACCCACGGCTTTGAGAGTCAAAAAAACATACACAGACAAAACCAAATTAAACCCTGCGGCTCGTGACGATACATTGAGGTCTAAAGACACGAAATGATCAGTCTGTGCAAGAAACTGAACAGTATTTATATCGTTTTTTTCCAGTATTTATATCTTTCTGATCCACCGCGCGGTCCAACTGTCCTGAGCGCGTTCACACAACAGCCGGCGCATGATGCGTCTTCTTCTTGCTTTACAGCGGATCGCAGACTTATAAGTGCATTACCGCCACCTATCTCTCAAATGGACCATTAACACCCTATCTGCAATCTCAATTAGGAGTGTCAATGGTCCATTTGTGAGATAGGTGGCGGTAATGCACTTGTTTATATACATAATGGACACACACAATATAACATAAAATTCATTTTAGTCTTTAGTGTGTGTGTGCGTGTGTGTAAATGTATTTTTATTTTATATATATATATATATATATATATATATAATATATATATATACGTAAAATAAAAATAAACACATTTACACATACAGACAATATATAACATATGTAAAATACATATTAGTCATTATATATTATTATTTTTTTTTTCTTGCCTTGTTTTCTGAGATTCACCTGAACAGAATCTATTAAATCATTACAATTACTTTTTTCTACCTCATAAATTGAATGCAGTCAGAATCGATATTACAACACAGCTCTGTTGTGAGGAAAAATAGCCTGTGGTTCCTACCTTTTTATAGCAGTTATCAGTTCTACGATCATTGAAAGTTTCAGAGGTTTGACGCAAATAGGTTCACTTTTATTTATTCATTAATAAACGTAATTGGCTGCTAGAAACAAAGCCCCTGGAGGACGTTCTTCCTAGATGAACTGGATGGCCTTATCTTGTTGTCTAATTTCATGTTAATGAATCATATTAGACCAGGTTTTTTCCTGCACCATGTACTTGAATGATTCAGTTAATATATGTATCCGCACCTCATTACTCTGCTATATGAATATAAAAGGGTTATTCTGTGCAAGTATCAGACTGTGATGAATCTAAACTGTATTTAATAGAGCTTTAAAAGATGCTGGGGAATTCATAACTCACAGGTGTGTGTGTGTGCTTCCACAGAAACGCAGGATAAGTGAGTGTTTTTGTATGGAAGAGAGTGAATTTAATCTCTCAGATAAAGTAGATGTATAGACTAGACCTTAAACTGACCTGTATTGAGTTCTCTTTCTGTGCTGCGAGTGTGCGTGTGCGTCCGTTTCGCAGGTGGGAAATAGCCTTTGTCCTTCAGACGTGCTTTCGTAAAATAGCCCGGTTTTGTCTTTGATTGGAGTTTGTCCTTGGAAGTCGCAGAGTGTGTCTGTGTGTGAGAACTGGAGCACTAACGTCGACTTAAGTGTGTTGATAAATTTCTCAGGGCTTTTAGAAGTGGCTCTGTACAAACATCAGGAGAAGTCACACGCTTTCTGCTCAAACCCAGAAATACGTAACGAACTTAAGCTACCTTGGAATATTTGCCAGAAAAGGACATCCACGGCATCGTTCTACCAGCTTTAACTCCATTTATTCTAGTCGTTTTTACTCGTGAAATACAACGTCTGGAGCTGTCAGCACCCTGATGTATCCAAATATGTGGATTCAAAACCGCACTTGGCTTATATAAAAACCTCATCCTGACATAAAGGATGAAAAAATTCAGGCAGTCTGTGGAGGTTTCCTGAACAGCGTGTGCGAATTTACTGGTTGAACTTGTACAGCGTGACCCGAACCGGTCCATTAAAACCTCCTGAAAAAGAAAGACAGGAAAGGGTAGGTTAATTTAAACGGCATTATGTTGTCATCAACTTGCTACAGCGCAAGTTAACCAATCGTCAGCTGCGGATCTACCAAGCTTTGGCCAACTGTCAGTAGATTTGTATCTGATGACTGTCTGGTTGGCCAATCATCTGCCATGAATCTGCTGAACGCTGGCCAATCGTTAGCTACAGATTAGTACAACAGTGTCAGACTTTTTTTGATGTCTAAATAGTTTGTTTTAATGAACATTAAACAATAAATAAATAATTGGATGTTTTGTGCCATTTTAGTGTTCAGAAATCCTATGATTAACTCGCAATCAGAAAGAGTCATTCAGTCAGATTTGTGAACTGCTTCAACTGAATCGTTTAAAAGTTTGGACTCAAAACAATGATTCTCATACTTTTACAAATCTACTGAACTCTGGCCAATCATTAGTCAACAGATGTTTTGTCTATTTGTCAGGAGTCTTGGTAAAACTGACTTTTTTTCACAAGCTGTTCTTTTTAAATGGTTTTTAAATGAACATTTAACAGAAAATTATTAAATTGATATTTTGTGTCATTTTAGTGTAAGTGAGTCAGGTCAGATCAAATCAGATCAATCAAATTCTTCCAAGAATCATTTAGTCTGATTTGCAAACTGCTTCAAGAAATTAAATTAGCTGAGCTTAAGATTGACTCAAAACAAGGATTCGCTTGTAAATTGTTCAACTGGCAAATCTACTGAATTCTGGCTAATCATTAGCTACATATTTGTTAACTATTTGTCAATCATTTTAATGAATCAGTTATTTTCACGCACTGTTTCAATGAACCTGAGAATCACCAAGAATCATTCATTTTGTTTTATGGACTGCTTCAACTGAATCATTTAGAAGTTTGGACTTAAAACAACGATTCGCTTGTAAATTGTTCAACCAACCAGTCATCTGCCATGAATCAGCTGAACTCTGGATAATCAGTAGCTATGGGTTTCTTGACTGTTAGTGTTGGGAAGTATGATTTATTTGGACAAATCACAATTGAAACAACAAATTTTAAAAAGCTGTTAAAAGTAAAACAGATAATTGTCTATTTATATAATTTTAGTGTTAATGAATCCTTTGAGTGAATCCTGATCAGTCAGATTCATCATTCAAAAGAATCATTCAGATTTGCCATCTGCTTCAACTAGTTCAGAAGACTTGACTCAAAACAATGATTTTGTTCTAATGCGAATCATTTGTTATGAATCTACTGAACTCTGACTCATTCCAACAAATCACTTCTTTTTAAACAGTTTATTTCAATGAACATGTGGAATGGAAAACTATAGATTATTTTATGACATTGTAGAGTTCCTGTACCCTGTGAGTGAGTCAGAATTCAATAGTGTTGACTCATTTCAATTACTATTTCCAAAAATGTGTTTTAATAATCTTGTCAATTAATTCTTTTGTATAGTACGCTTTGAGTGAGTTTTAACCAAAACCAACAATCAGATCAGTCTCATTCATCCACCAGTAGTTTATTCTGAATTGTGAACTACTTTTATAAGATTAATTGAAAAGATTTGACTCAAATCATTGATTCCTTTGTAAATCGGTCTACTGACCAATCATTAGCCACCGATCTACTGACCGCCGGCGCAAAAAGCCCAAAACAGAAATGCCCAAAAGTAATTACAATCAGCAAGAGGAGAAAATACAGTTATTGACTTTTCTGATTAAATGGGAGAACTTGAACTCGGCCTCCTCACATCTCAAGAAAGAAATTATTGTAAGTAGTCCCGCAGCCGAAGACAAAATGAATCTAGTGTGCCTGTGCATAATGTATTTAATTATTTTTTCCTCTTGAGAGAGAATGTGAGACGAGTCAATCAGTGTCTTACCAACCATCTCAATATTGGTCTGCCTGCTGGTGTGTGTAAATGTATTGTAATGTCTGGTCTATGTATAGACTGTCTGTCTCCGTGTGTGTGGAGGTTAACGGGGTGTGCTCTGTTGAGGCTTGAGTTACATAGGCGACCTGCTTATAGTAAGTGATTTACCAGTCCTCCTCTTGACAGACAATGTGTGTGTGACATTTAGAGATGTCTTTTGAAACGCTGCTCACTTTTGAGTGCACTCTCCTCACTGATAACCCTTTAACCTGCAGACAAAGAGAGCGAGACTGAATGAGTTCTTGTGGAGACAGAGATATAACAAAAAGTAGAAAACCATGGAAAAGAGTAACGAAAAACAGTCTCTCGGTGTCATGGGGCGTTCATATATGTCCAGCGTTTTGCAGCGACAGAGCAAACAAAAAATCATTCTTTTTCAATGAGTCACGATTTTCGATGACATGAGCGATGTGTTTAATAACATGACAAAGTTTAATTTATGCAAATGAGCAGCGTTAAGTTGCGGCACCCCTGTATGATGTTTTGTGCTTTGTCTCTGCCAACGTATAGGTAAAATGATTTTTGATTTATGTATTGATAATCATTTTCATGCTAAGATTCATTATGCACTGCTGCAGTATATATAAAAATGCTTTCCACTCAATGTGATTTTTTTGCGTGAAGACATTTGGAAGAACATATGTGCAGTATTATGATGTTTTGAATGATATGTAAACAATCTAGGCATTTGCCAAATGCATAAATTTAAATTTAATTTAAATTTAAAATGACTTTTTTTTTATCACCAGTAGAGAAAGGTTCCAGATATAGATATATATATATATATATATATATATATATATATATATATATATATATATATATATATATATATATATATTTGTGTGTGTGTCTATATATATATATATATATATATATATATATATATATATATATATATAATTTATTTTTTTAATCGTGTTTAATTGCCTGATTCCTGGTGAAAAACAATTCATAATCCAGATGCAGTGTAATTTTTATATGATATATTTATTATTATTGTAATTATTCATTTTGTAATTTATATCTAAATTTTGAATCAGCTTTTATTTTTACATTTTCAGTCATTTGCATGTTTTGTCTTTTTAGCATCTGTTTTTGTTTTAGTTTTAGTCATGTTGGTACTTCACCTTAAACTGTCATTTAGCTGCCGAGGCAACATTTTATTTTACATTGTTTGTATTTTTAAGTTTAAGTGTAAATTTTTCATCTATTTCAGCTTTATTTCAATTAACGAAAACATTTTTTTAATGGTTTTAGTTAACATCTCAGTTTTTATGGAAACCGAAACTGCTTTATAAAGCATTACGAATGACATTGTGTCCATTCAAACAACTTAAATATTTGTATAAATATTTTAAATATTTAGCCATAAACTCAAAATATGCTGTTTATATACTTAATAAAATGGCTATATGCCAGTATTATATTTGTTTTTGATTCAATTACATCATGTACACTACATCATAGGATGCATAATTTATTCACTGATGAACCTAATTAATTTTACCTATGTCTTTTTGTAAGATTTCCTTATGCTTTTTGCATAAAATCAAAGTTTATAATGTTGTGATTCACCTCAGAGCTGGTTGGTGTGTTGCATGGCCTCTCTGAAATCTCTATGGAGAAAATGAAATGGAAAAATAGTTACTTTACCTATACATCGCATTTGGGATCAGATTTTCAAAAGCTGACCAAAAGTGGCCAACAATACCGCCTCTGTGACCTTTCTCCTTTCTCATCTGTTTCTCTTCTTACCTAGTGTTAGATTTAGAAAGTTCAGTACCAGCTGGACTCTCTTTCTGTTAACGCACACATGCACACATGCACTCAGAAGCACGCACTCAGAAGCACACACTCAGTTTAATGGCTATTGCAGACTGTTGACTATAATAAGCTAAATGATTGAGATATTTTACTTTAGCCCCAGGTTATTTGGGTGTTCAGAGCAGACGTGACATAGATAGACCTCAAGCGTGCTTGTGTGTGTCATTTGTTTTTCAATGTAATTGATACTCTTTCTACAACTTACTACCGCAGCAGCCTTTCCATTATATGTAATGAACTTACCAGATTTCCTTACTGCATGTGTGTGTGTGTGTGTGTGTGTGTTTGAGCTATTTGTGATCACACATATGGAATCTCTCCAGATTGTGTGTGTGTGTGTGTGTGTGTGTGTGTCTGTGTCTTGAGTTACCGAATGTCAAAAGGCTTCATAAATGTAGAGTTTTCTTTTAATGATGTATGATTTCAAAATGTTATTGCTGTTTAATCAAGACCGCCTGGAACTTTAATACATCGCATGCTATCAGCCTTTTGACGTATGTGGATTTAGTTATAGTTTGAGGCTAAGAACTGAAGTAAATCTGAGTAAAACTCCCTTTGGAGATGTTCGAAGACGTCTTCATTTGGAAAAACGATTAAACGATGAATAATATTTCAAAAGTTTTCCTATACGTTTGGGATTTGTAGTTGGTTTGAGCTATGTCCTCGTTTGGATGGCTAATTAAACGTGTTTGTGCGCGTATAAAACATCAGAGAGCTGGAGTGCATAAATGTATTTAGTCATGTCTATTCAAGACATTATATGAAGCGTTGGTGTGTGTGTGTGAAGTGCATAAGTGTGATTTGACAAGCGTGTGAAATTTCAGTTGCTCGCAGCAGTAGTAACAAAGGGAGGATCAGATAGCAGGGAGAAGTAGAGATTGAACTAAAGAAAGAAAGAAAGCGAGGAAAAGGAGGTGGAATTTGATCCGCTGGGGGCTGAGATTTCCCATGACGCACTGGGATGGGAAGCTTCTGTCTCTGTGTGTGTTCATAATGGGACGCCGTTATAATGTACGTGGGCATCAGACATTATAATTTCAGAGACTGAAAATGTCAATACAGCCTTATTTCGATTTGTAAGATAACGATACTATAAGGTTGTTGCGTAACACATAAAAACATCCCTTACCGTGGTAAAATCACTGTAGTTCAGTATTGAATGGCTTATTGCATTTATAAAAAGCTGACAATTATTTATCGAAGCGAGGTAGTTGAGTAACAGTAGAATATTTATGTTGTTTGTTAACTTTGCAACTAGTGCCGTTCTGTATATTTATCATTGTCTGTCTGTTGTTCTGTGTCTATCGTTATATCTACTGTATCATTATATTTGTTGTTTTGTCTGTGTGTCTTTAAATTTATCATTATATCTATCATTCTGTCTGTCTGTAGTTACATCTATTGTTATATTTGTCATTATACAGTCATGGTCAGAATTATTGGCACCCTTGGTAAATATGATCAAAGAAGGCTATGAAAATGAATCTGCATTGTTAATCCAGAGTTTTCCATAAGTTTTCTTCATCTAGTTTTTTTTTTTTTTTTCGCTCTGTGGTGGTTAATGACAATTAATCAACTTCAATCCTTGATTGTGTTTTCTTAATCTACGGCACCTCAAATATTCGACACCTGCTGTATATGAAGTAGGTTTTTGTAGGATTTTTACACTACATTAATGTTTTCTTTAAGAAATAGAGTGAGCTAATTTGACAGGCAGAAGTAAAGAGAAAGCAGAAAAACAGAACAGCTTGCAGTTATTAATTACCGAAATTACAGTCTGCTTTTTTTGACCTCATTATAACGCAGACACATTTTAGGCAATTTTCCAGACGCAAATCCTTGATTTTAGGCAGCGCTCCGAAAGGCAAATGCTAATGAAATGCATATAAGATGTAAATATTGCACACCAACACAGTGTGAAAGGTAAATTTGCTTGGGAATTTATGTGCAGGCCAACTTTGATCTCACAGCATGAAGATTCTGCATAATAACAAGCTCCTAACGGAAAGTAGGCGTGGTTTGTTGCTGGGGTCTCTCAGGGGGCCAATCAAATCACAACAGTGTTTTGTCAGCCAATAAGCAGAGCCGTGATAACAGCCAATGAGGCCTCTGGTGACCACAATTAAAAACACAAAAGGAGAATTCCTCCAGTGAGAGTTTGAGCGTGCTTATGCAGTCAAACTCTCTTCCATCTCTCTCTCTCTCTCTCTCTTTCTTTCAAGCAGCCGAGATTTCTGCAATATATTCTGTGATATTTCTTTACAGCAGGGCAAATTAAAAAGAAATACTGCTCCCGCTAAGAGAAACACTGCTGCTCTCTCTTTCTGGATCTCTCTTCTGTGGTTTCTCTGCTCTCATTTCCTTTTTCTTTCACTCATTCTCGGTCATCTCTTGCTCATTTTTTTCTTTCATTATCACGCTCTGATCCTTCCAGTGCTCTCATTTTCTCCCATCACACCATTTTTTCCCTCCTTTGCCAACTCCCTCGTTCCCTGTCCTCTTCTCACTCTTTTCTTCAAACTATCGACCGTCCAATGCCACTGTCTCACAGTACACCACAATAAACTCAATACAAACCACATTAGAATACAATATACACAACAGACTGCAACAAAATTAAACTATAGCAGTGGGATTTTAGTGTTATTTAAATTCTAATGTTTTGAATTGGCTTCTATTTTTTGTTTTTGGTTTTAATTTTAATGTTAGTGTAAGACTTTTTTGTTATTTTTATTGGTATTTCCATTTAGCTTAATTTCAATTTTCAGTTTTTACTTTCACTTAAACTTATTTTATTTTTTTAGTTAGTAAAGGCAACATTTCTAATTTTCATATTAATGTTTTTTTTCATTCTAATATTTATATTGTAGTTCTGCTTTATTTCAATTAATGAAAAATATTTTCTATATTTTATCTCAGCTTTATTTCAGTTAATAAACTATTTTGAGATGCAGGACAAAGCAACAACAGAACACAATACATTAGAAAACAGCATAACACAACATACAGTAATTCTATAGAACAACTCAATACAGCACAATAGAAGCACAATGCAATGGCAGTGTTTTTAGTATTTATATACAATTATAGTATTTACTAATATTTTCAATTAACGTTTTTATGTTTTCAGTTTAATTTTAATGTTTAATTTTGTGATGTGCTTTTGTCATTTTTATTTTATTTGTTTCTATATTTTTATTTTATAACCTATTTCTCCATTTATTTTCAGTTTTAGTAATATTTTGAGAAACTGATTTTTGACTTTCATTAGCTGTAAGCTCTAATCATCAAAATTAAAACAAAAAAACTTTTGAAGTGTTTTACTTTACATGTGATGAATCTAAAATATATGAAAGTTCTACTTTTTGAAATAAGTTACAAGAAAAAATGAACTTTTTCACCATATTCTAATTTTCTGAGATGCACCTGTATGTCTTATTTCACTTCAGCTTTATTTCATTAATGAAAACTATTTGAATAGTTTTAGTTTATTTAGCAATAACAATACAGTGCTACAGTACAAAGCAACAACAGAACACAATATGCATAATGCTGCAGAATAACTCAACAGCACAATACAATAGAGATACATAATAGAATACACAGCAGAATAGAAAACAGACCGACACAGTAATGCACAACACAACTGTCTCTGGTCACTCCATTGGTGGGACAGAGAGGGACGGTTTGGATAAATCCTGGCAGCTGTTCAGGATCTCTCCTTCTCTCTCTCTCTCTCTCTCTCTCTCTCTCTCTCTCTCTCATTCTCTCTCTCTCTCTCTCTCTCTCTCTCCCTGTCTCTGTCTTTTATACTGTGCTCTTTTTTCTCATCTTTGTCTTTTCGCTCTGTTCTTCCATTACAGCAGAACTGACGTGCTCTCTGGGGGTTCGGCATATGAGCTATCCTTCTCTGTGTGTGTGTGTGAGAGAGAGAGAGAGTGTGAACTAACTCTCCTGACCGCCTCGGGATCACGTCTCTGAGGATTCCTGGTCAGAAGGAAGATTCTCTGTCAGGTGTCTCTCTCTCAATCGCCTCAGTGCTGTAAAGGAGAGAAGTAGGTCGTCTCACCTCAGGAGAAGTGAAGTGTGTTTACGTGCGAGTGTGTGATAGTGAACGTATTGTTATTCCAGCGGCACACTGAGGTTTTTGTGTAGGTGAAAGCCGCAGTAGTGTGTAAGAACTTGCTGTCTCCTGGAGAGGAAAGATGTACAGACGTGTAAGACGGAGATTTATGATGTCAGTTTGTGTGTGTGTGTGTGTGTGTGTGTGTGTGTGTGTGTAGAGGACTGTCTTTGTGACTGAATCTCAGATTTCCGCTCACAGCAACACAGAGGTGTAATCAAATCCAACAGAACCTCACTGTTCACAACACATCACAGTCCACAAAACAACAAAGCCTCAACATAGGCCCATCATAATTATTACGTAATCTATGAATATTTAATTTAAATAATAATAAAAAAAAATTATTGTATTTTTATTTTTTAATTTTATTTTTCTTTTCTTTTTTATTTTTATTGCTTATATTTAAATTTTATTTTATTTTTATTTAGTTTTTTACTATTGTTTATATATTTAATTTTTTATTTTATTTAATATTTTCCATTTTTTTATTAATGCTTGTTTTATTTTTATTTTATATTGTTTTATATTTTATGTAGCATTTTATTTTTATTATTCTATTTCATATTTTATATAATTAAATTTTTATTTTTTATTTAGTTTTTAATATTGCTTATTTCATTTAATATATATTAATTTATTTTTAATAATGCTTGCATTGTTTTATTTTTTATTTTGTTATTAATCTTTTATGTAAAAAATGTAATTTTTTATTACTTAATATTTTATTTTATTTTATTCTCCGTGAATGGAAAGTAGATCCCCCCCCCCCCCCCAAAAATAAAAAATAAAAATAAATAAATATATATATATATATATATATATATATATATATATATATATATATATATATACATACATACATACATACATATATAATTTTTAGACAAACTTCACAATCATAACAGCCTTACAGTAACACAACATAACCAGGACAAAACAATACAACCAAACACAATGTGACTCACCAATTTAATAATAAAAGTTTTCTTCGACTCAGGGAACACCTTTAAAGACAGAGCTGGTGTTAACATCACTCTCTGTACTTCAGCATACAGTAACTCAACACTAACAATGATACAGCACCAGCTGCACTTCGCATTTCTATCCATAACGACTCCCAGAGTGCATCTATTTCTGCATTGTGATGTTTCCAACCAACAGAGCCTGAAAACGGTTTCATTTCATTAGTTGGCCTACAACTTTTTCATCCACAGCTCGATTTGAAATCTTGACGGCTCAGATTACGTTTCCATATTTGCTAGCATCTTAAAACTTTAATCTACGAATCCTCCTACTCCTCATTAATAAATGGTTATACCAGGAATCGTGTTTCTGTGAAGTGCAGATTTGCTCTCTAAAATCAGTTTTCATTGGGGTGTGTTTGAGGGCGTGTTTTGATTTGAAACAGGTTTTTTGCTTCAGTGACTGAACGGCCCGCTTTTAACGTTAGTGGCTGCAGAGCCGTGAAGGCACAAAGTAAAATATTAAAGGACGGAGGGGGCTTTACATGCTAACGAAGACTGGCGTGTCTGTGACACACACAACCGCTGGACTAGAACACAGAAATGTGGAGTCTGCATGCTTCGGCTTGATTGATGTTTAATATAACCTTGAGCGTGAACACGCACCTTCATGTCAGCAGGGTTCGGTTCTCACTGTGCCTATTATTCCTACAGAGATACAGATGACAGGGACGATGTCGTTTTGGAAACTGTAACACACAGGCGGACAGCATGAACCTTTTCTATCACGCTTTCGGTTTCATTTTATTATTTTGGTATCTTGTATCTTGCTCTATTTTAGTCAGTGTTGTTTTATTCTGCTTGTAAAATTCGAACCTAAAGTTGAGACAAATATACTGAGTAGAGATGAGCGATATTTAGGCCCTATCGTCTATGACAGTAAATGTGCGAGCTGACATATGAATGTTAAGAGATTCATTTTTTACAACAGTTCAAAAAACAAAAAGTTATTATTGACTGAGTTACATTTTAGACACAATATTGTCTCTTTATTTCTGTTTCATCAACAAAAATAGTTCCAAACAAAGCCGGAGCAGAACATTTGCTCGCCTCACTAGACCTGAAAACAGGGCATTTGAGTGGGAACTATAAGATACATTTAGGTTGAAAGAGGGGGTACTATCAGAAAACAAAAAAGTGTTATAAGTGTATCTTTAGCTTGTTCTCATCTACACTAGCATTTTCACTATTTTCAGAAACGATCTTCGTCCACACTAACCGAAAACAAATCACATGACCATTCATTCAGGTACAACGACGAGCATGATATGATTATTCACACGGTCATCAAGGATACGCAGAGTGAATGTGGGCAGCCAAGTCTCTGTTTTGGTCCGTTTACAGTTGAAACGCAACCCCAGAATTTTAAAAACTAAAATGGGGTCTGCAGCGCTTTCGAAAGTCTCTATTTCTGAGGGTCGAAAATACCGGAGTAGTGTAAAAGACAGGCATAACCGTAGCAAAAGTTATGCGATTTAAAATGAAAACACACTAGTGTAAACATAGCCTCAGAGGAACACTGCGGTATTTCTTTCTTGAATGACAAAAATCAAAAATCTGTTTTTGAAGAAATCAAGTCAAAAATCAATGATCCATTCATGAAGACAGTCACTTTTGAACAAATTGTTTGAATGCATGATTCAATAAATCACTCAATTAAGACAGGCACTTGGCGCCACCTACTGGCGTTTTTAACGTCATATTTATTTATCCATGACAGGCCTAAACCAGCAAAAGGTACCAGCATAAAAATACAATTATTTATCGTTATCGAAAAAATATCAAGAACTAATTTTGTCAATATCGCACACGTAATACTGAGGAGAAATCTTGGGAAAGTAAGTCCAAATAGGCTTATACAACGTACTTTCCCTCAAGTTAGAAATGAAATACAGAGAACGTGGGTTAAAAGGGTTATTGTGAAAGAAAAACTTGAATTGGGCAGATTGTGAGGAAGGACGGTAAGGATAATGTTTTGTATGGCTCCTCTGTTATAAAAAATTATACATTCAGATGGCAGTTCATTCAAGCTGGAACGAGGGACGTAATTTTATTCAGATAGATGACAATGTACATCCTGCAACTAACGGTTGTCACTCTTCCTCTCATTGTTTTATACTAGATAGCAGGGCCTTTTTATGAGACTGCAAATTGGCCCAGTGATGTCCTGAGGAAAGCTGAATTGAAGAGAGACGTGGTGATTATGAAGGTTTTGTGGGGAAAATGTGTAAGGAGTCTCAGAGCAGACTGAAGAACACATGAGAAGAACACAAGAGAATCGAGTCCAAGTCAAGACTGAGTCCACATGCTCCAGAGTCTATGACAAGACTAAAATCATAAAAATATGGTCTTGGACTCAAGACCTGAGATCCAAGTCCAAGAGGATATTTTCATGGTTTTGGTCTCAGGAGCATGTGGACACAACCCTCTTCTGGTCTCAGTCTTGATTTGGACTCAAACACTGCCATAATGTTCAACAAACTGTTTCTGAAGAAAAATCTGAAAAGTCATTATAGTTCATTTATATTTCTATAGTGACATTACATTTTTGCACTGTTCTGCTCTACGGTATTTAACTGTCTAAAAATAGCTTTCGTTAGAAGGAAACTTGGTCGCAAGCCATGGCAATGCTCAATAGGTGAGTGAATCATTCGTTTAAATTGGTTCTTTGCAATGAGTCATTCAAACCAAGTCACAATTCTTGAATGATTCATTATCCTTATTAATCCGTTATTGGTTCATTATGATCCATTATTCATTATGATTCAGTCAAAGTGATTGTATTCTGTTGTTTCAACTAACTGGAAAGGCAATGGGATTTCATTGGTCAAAAAAATGGAGAACTATAGATGAATTGTTGTATATTTTAGTCTTTATTCTTGTCATAAAACCCATAATATCATATATGTGTATATTAAGAAATATAGCGCAGTGGACACCGGACATGACGTGATTGTAAAAGAACTGCAATTTAATTTGTAATTACTAGGTGAAAGGAGCATGTATTTATCATAGTTTGGTGAATTTTTGCAGATGAAATCCAGTCATTTTGATATTTCCGCAGGCAGATTTCATAGCTGGTTCAGGATTTGCGCGTGCATTTGCTCTATTGATGAAGCGAAATCTACTTGATTCGAAAGTGTCCTCTGTGATCTGTTTCATACAGTACATTGCTACATTTTCAGATGTTTTTGCCTACAAATTTCAAGCTTTTTTAATACCGCAGGATAATTTATTGCCTTTTTAGCAAAATCTGTATTCAACATTGGTCTATTTGAGGGTATTTAAAAGTTTTTCTGATGTTTGATCTTTCCCTCTCACAAACACACACACGCATACTGAAGTTCAATAAGAAAGCGCGTGAAGTGAACGCACCACATCTCACAACATAAAACAGCAAAGCTTAACTCATCCCACCAGAACAACACACAATAACAGACAGGACATGACAAGAGGGAATCACACAACTTTTCTCTCTCGCATACTTGTTCTGCCTTTCTTTGTCTTATGCATAATACATACACTCTCCACTGGTAGCTTTGAACTCACTGTCCTCCTCTCCCGCTCACTTTTTCTCTGAGGGCTTTTGCTCTGCTTCTGCGGGTCGCATGATTGCATGAGGGACCTCCAAATCACAAACGTCCCCTCAAACACAAACACACTGTGCTTGTTAGCGCTGTCCGTTTAGCCGCAGCGTGTGTGAAGGAAACGAGAGTGTGTGTGTGTTCAGAGGTCGTTGGCTCAGACTGACAGGATGCTTACAGAAACCAATGCCAACAGCAATAAAGATCCCGCTCCAATTAATGACACCAAAACAAGCACACACACACACACGCGTATAGTCCATCAGAACTCTCTGTTATGGAAATGGCCATTTGTTCTCCCTCACTTCCTCCATGCGACATTCAGAATATTGGATTTGTTGTCACACAGAGATGAAAAAACACACAAGCAGTAGCAGAAAAAACCTAGGGATGTCAAAAAAATACCAGTACTTAGAAACAAAGTTAATGCTAAATTAAAAATAAATCTCATTTTAACATTTTCTTCAGTGCAGTCTGACAGTAAAAGTTATAGAAATGCCTTCATCTGGTCCATTTTTGATTACATACAGTGCCCTCCACTAATATTGGCACCCTTGGTAAATATGAGCAAAGGCGGCTGTGAAAATAAATCTGCATTGTTTATCCTTTTGATCTTTCATTCAAAAAATTCACAAAATTCTAACCTATCATTGAAGTAAAACAATTGAAAATAGGAGAAAATCTCATGATGAAATAAATGTTTTCTCCAATACATGTGCCCACAATTATTGGCACCCCTAGAAATTCTTATGAGTAAAATATCTCTGAATTATATTCCCATTCTAATATTCATTTTTTAGCACCAGGGTGACTAGGAGCATGATATTGTCCAGCCATGACTTCTTTTTCCACAAGATTATAAATATAAGGAACACAAAAGCCAAATCCCTTAAACGACCATCACAAGGAGTAAAACCAAGAATATAGTTCTGATGTGCAGAACAAGATTGTTGAGCTTCACAAAATAGAGAGTGGCTGTGAAAGAGCTAAAGCATTGAAAATCCCCATTTCCAACATCAGGGAAATAATTAAGAATTTCAATCAACTAAAATGTTACAAATCTGCCTGGAAAGGACGTGTGTCTATATCGTCCTAATGCATGGTGAGGAGGAGAGTTTAGTGGCCAAAGACTCAGAACACAACTGGAGAATTCAGAGATTAGCTGAGTCTTACGGTCAGAAACCTAAAAAAAAAAAAATCAAACGGCCCTACATCACCACATGTTGTTGGGAGGGTTTCAAGAAAAATTATCCTCGCTCATCCAAAAACCAAACTCCAACATATTCAGTTGTCAGACATGACTGGAACTTCAAATGTACTGGCTTCTATGGTCAGAATGATGAAACAAAAAAATAGCTTTTTGGCAACAAACCCACCAGATAGGTTTAGTACAAACAAGGATAAAGTACCCCATGCTTACGGTTAAATATACTGCTAGATCTTTAATGTTGTGGGCCTATTTTTCTGCTGGAGGTCCTGGACGTCTTGTTCAGATGCATGGCATCATGGATTCTATCAAATACCAACAGATAAAAAATCTAAACCTGACTGCCTCTGTATTAAATCTTATAATGGGCAGTGGGATTTGGATCTTTATCAGGACAACAATCCAAAACAAACATCAAAATCAACACAAAAATGTGTCACTGAGCACAAATGAAGCTTTTGCCATAGTCGTCCTAGTCCTCTGACCTAAACCCTATAGAAAATGAGTGGGTGAACTGAAGAGAAGAAGCACCGTCATGGAGCTGGGAATCTAAAGGGTCTGGAGAGATTCTGGATGAAGGAATGGTCTCTGATGTCTTATAAGGTTTTCTCCAAAATCATCAGGCATTATAGGAGAAAACTCAGAACTGTTATCATGGGAAAAGGATGTTGCAATAATTGGGTGCCAATAATTGTGGCCAACATAATTCAGAAACATTTGTCACAGTGATATTTTCCCCCCACATTCAATTGTTTTACTTCAATGATAGGTTAGAATTTTGTGAATTTTTTTAATGAAAGATCAAAAGGATAAACGATGCAGATTTATTTTCACAGCCGCCTTTGCTCATATTTACCAAGGGTGCCAATATTAGTGGAGGGCACTGTATATTCTTATGTGAAGAATAAAACTGATGTCTTATAAAGTGGTTGGGAGTAAGTAAATTTGTCCAAATAAATGTCCAACTTGTGATTCCCTTTTTACTGAGAAACAAGCATTGTGATCATAAAATATTCACTTGGTTATGTCTAAAGCTCACTTGAATTTGTTCTAGATCATTAGACGTGACGTTATGATGCCTTTGAGGCCTGTGTGAAACCAGTTTTTGTACCTTCATACAGAAACGCTGTCTGTGAAGTCATTGACTGACTGGGCCATTAAATAACAGACAGGGTTTAAGTAATAGGGTAAACGTACCTATTAAGCTCACCAAAATCTACATTGAGACATTTTTAGTGCACAAGATATTGGTTTCAGTACCAAAAGTTATGTTAAAATAAAATATTAATCTCTCACACTAAAATATTTACTTTTATTTTAAATGAGAAAAGCATTTCAATTAAGATATACATCATTAAATTCAAAACGTCTGGCTGTGTGTGTGGGTGTTCCAGCATACAAACCCTCATTCTGTCATGCATCATGCTGTCCAAAATTGTTTATTTGAGGAAATTTTAAGATGTTAAAGTCTTATTTTGCAAAGATTTCAAAGTCAATCACAAAAAAAACAGAACACTAAAATCAAACAACAAAGGCATTCCAAGTCGATCAGTTATATATTCATGACAAGTGTCATCTAAGCACATTGCAACATCTAGCCTATGCTAGTCCACATTCAGCTGAGTAACGCATTCAAAAATCAAATAAAACAAACCAATAAACCATTTTTAATTCCTTAGGGATGAACACAGAAACTAGCCTCATTATGAAACCTCTTTTTAAATGGATGTCAACTCATCTATAGTCTCTTAAGCCTGGAATACACTACATGATTTTTGCCCTGATTTTCCAGAGATTTACAGTCAGGAAAAGTTGATGCTAGTTGCCAAAGATCAGAGCCAGTCTGCAGATTTGAGTTGACAGAATCCATAGAAAATCGATTAACTTAACTTAAAGTGACAACCATCAGTTAATATTTAGAATCATTGAAGTATTTACATAGACGTTCAGTGCGGAAGAGCTTAAAGACAGCACACTGAGCTTAATTGGAGCAGCAACAATTTTTTATAAATTTCATGTAATATTTATTAAAATGACAGGATTTTGCTAAATAAAGTGTCTAGGTCATGTATTAAGTTCATACATATTTTAATATGAACAACTGTTATTAACAATATCTATGAAATTATACTTTTTCTTATTGATGTCACACTGAAGCTGTGTGATTTTCATAGTAGTGTATCCTTTAAGCTCACCTTAAAATAATGTGAAATCTTTCAAAATTACAGCACTGTCAAACGACAGACCAGCAATAAACTATCAATTTATAATATTATGGATGTAAAAGTACAAGCCAGTAATGCCTGTGAAGTAATATGTTAGCGTAGCAGACAGTCTTATACAGCTAGTCCGCTAACTGTGTTCTGTAGCATCTGTGCTATGTTGCTAAAACTATCTTTTGGATCTAATGTAATTATTTCCCACATCCATGTTCCAGGTTATAATATCCAAAAGTCTGAACATTAATTTCTTAATTTTACAATAAGTAGTGAAACTTACCCAAAATAAAGGCATAAACATCTAAAAAAAATGCACATTTAAGGGGATCCTCTTTTGGTGAAAGTTTTTAGACAGCTTTCAAAATGGTCGCCAGGCAGTGTGAACACATGGAGACTCATATCTCAGTGTGCAATGATCTGATTGACTTGAAATTATAGGAGGTATATAGTAAAAAACATATCAATTGGTTAAGGCATCAAGTAGGATTAATTATTTTTTCTTTTTATAATCTGATCTCAAAAATGTAAGTGTGCTTAATGGGTATGTTTACCCTACATATTCCATTTCAGTCATGTCTTCTTGGACCCCAGTAGGTGGCTATTTTGTTGCCTGTTCAAAAACATATTGCAATATTCCTTAATTGAGAATGTGTCTTCCCTTACAAAAATTAACCATAGTTTTGCTATGCTAACCATAGTTTAACCATGGTATTTGTAAAACTGTGGTTATACAAATGCATCCACCAAAAAAAAAAATCATGGTTACTACACTTTTACTATAGTAAAACCATGGATAATTTTCATAAGGTTTGTTCTAGCTAGGCAAATGAGCCTTTATATACATTTGTTATTGATCCTATACTTATTATACCAATGTTAAACAAAACTAATACTTGTAAACAAACTGAGAAATTTTGTATGTAATACTTGACAGTATTGAGAGTATTGTTGTGTTGTAACTTGCTTAGGGTATATACTAGGATAGCAGGCTAACTGGCTAACAATATGCTAAGCTAGTATGGTTAGCTTCTGCGCTTATAAAATGTAGCATATCTTTTAAAACATTAGTTTATTCTGCCAGGCTGTTATTGAAAATAAGAACTTGTTCTTAATTAACTTGCCTGGTTAAATAAAGGTTAAATAAATGCTACCTTATAGGCCTAAGTATTTCTACCATATATGTTACATATAATATAAAAGAACAACTAAACATCCTAATAATGCAAAGTGTTTTTATACAGTATATATCCTATTGGGTGATGGTTGGCTATGGTAATTTCCCTTAAAAACATTGGTTTTGCAAACAATAAAACCAAAAAAACATGGCTATTGTGGTTAAACCATGGTAACCACAAATTAACCATGGTCTTGCTACACTAACCGTAGTTTAACCGTGGTATTTGTTGTAAAACTGTAGTTATACAAATGTTAACCAAATCGGCCAAAAAACCATGGTTACTACATGGTTTTACTATAATAAAACCACCAGTTTTTGTAAGGGTTGACTGAAGGTCATTTCTAATTGGTCAAAAGCTCTCCCCTCTGTCATAAAATTTCACTTGCATTAGGTATCAACTACTGAAATGTTGGTATTGTGACAGCACTAATACACATACAGACATTTAGAAGAAGTGCGTCAGTCCAGCTTTTCTTAAACGTGAAACTGAAGTGAAAGGATCATGCCGTGGTCTATAGATATCAGAACATCTCACACACACTCTTGTCATTTAGAATTCTCTCTGTTATGGAAATGCGCTTTGTTCTACATCACTTCCTCTCTGTTTCTTGGAATATTGGATTGGTCGTCACGTTACGCACACGCATTCAGATGCAGTGGAGCGCTGCGGCTTTTCTTAAACGCGGAGCTGTCAGAGAATAGATTATAATGCAGTTTTCAGATAACAAAATATCAGCAGATAAACACGCACACAAACACTTTCCATTAGAAACACAAAGCGTGATTTTTCAGTGCAGTTTTTCTTTAGAGTATTTGTTGTATGTGAATGGGCCGAACACAGGATCCCAAGTTCATTAATGTTTCCAAACTACATTTTGCAAAGCGTGGCTCGTAGTACATCTCTTTTGTTAATGTTCGCGTGACTTGTGACTGGGAAATATGTCATGTAGTTATTTTAGTGTGCAATGGTATTGACAGTGGCTTGTCATAATGGCTTTGTGTATTGATAATGCTTTGTGCTTATGTGGATAATGGCTTTTTATTGATAATATTTTGTTTTTGTAGTTAATTAGTGAGTGTCTATGTGTGTTTTGGTGTGTGTGTGTGTGTGTGTGTGTGTGTGTGTGTGTGTGTGTGTACCACTGTGGGAGTTAGTATGATCAATAGTGTGTACTAATAGAATAGTTGGCAATGTTTTGTGTTTATGTCCCATCTAGGACATTCTAAAAATGTTGGCTAACCTTACTTAAAGGTTGTGTTATTTTTAAATATTTTTAATGGAAGGCATAATGATGTTATTTGTGTTTGATTCAAGTTCCCATAAAGTTATGTGAAAGCGTTTTAGCACAACATTGTTTGAAAGTCATTTGAAGGTTGAGTATTACAACTAAAAAAAGTTCTTGTTATTGTTTTTTAGAGTTATAATAATAATAATTGTTCAACAAATGATCCAAGTAACATTGATGTGTTACCTTATTTTAAGCTGTACTTTATTGGACTACATATTCAACAACACCACTTGCTAAGTGCATGTTTTCAGATGTGATATACTAACATTTAAAAAAAAAAAAATGTAAAAAATTAGCCAATGTTACAAAAAGCTGTAATTTTTCAAATATTGGTAATGGAGGTTCTAATAATGTTATTTATATTTGATTAAAAAAAAAAACATTATTTGAAAAAGTTTTTAATAAAATATTATTTGAAAGTGATTGAAGTTGTATTACTCCGAAGTCACTGTAATTATTAATGTTCAAAGTAATATTGATGCCTTACCTTAGGTTAAACAGTATTTACATGTTACATACAGTGTTACAGTGACTACATATTCAACAGCACAATTTGCTAGGTTGCTAATACGACTATTGAGTGAACTTTTCCAGATAAGTTATGCTAACATTTATATAAATGCATTGTTAAAATTGCAATAGCCTCATTTGAAGTTGCTGTATAGTAGTCCAACTGGACATTTTAATATGCCAATAACCAAGATGGAAAATTCAGAAAATGTTTGAATAGAATTTTTTTAGCTAGGTGGTTTTGATAGTGTCTATGTGTTTATGCACTGCGGTGTTTGTGTTGGCCTCATGATATGCGTTTTTATTGTGTTGTCTAAAGTCTCTGGCCAGCTGAGCCGGAGATTTGGTCAGTCTAAACAAGGCTTTAGGGGAGACAAGACGCTGTTTGCGTACTGAACCTTGACTGCTCCAAAATGCCTGCTGGTTTTAATCTGACAGACTGTCTGTCAGTGTATGTGGACACAAAGAGAGAGAACAAGAGTGTGACGGAGAGAGAAACCGAGAGAAATAGTCCCGGAGAAATAAAATAAGCTGATCTCTGCATTTTGAGTTCTCGTGTGTGTGTGTGTGTGTGTGTGTGTGTGTGTGTGTGTGTGTGTGCCTATTCCAATTTGTGAGACTTGAGTTGGTGAGTATGCTGTAGGATATCATTAGAGGTGGAAGGGGATGTGTGTGTATGTGTGTGCTGAGTCATGTGTGGGCTGACCACAGCAACTCCATTCTGTATGTGTGTATTTTGTCTATGCATGTGTGTTTTTGTGTGGGCAAAAGTTGGATAGTGTGTGTGTGTGTGCATGGTAAGGTCAGCATTGCATTTTTGTGGACTGGAACACATCCTAACCATCCCGCAGGGCACACACAAAACAATCAGTGTCTAAAACTAGAGTTGATGTACCATACCAACACACACACATGCAAAATGCCTTACTTGCAAGCATGAACTCATAAACACAACAAATTGAGGACATACTTTCAACTGCTATTGTTTTGTATAAAGCTAATTATAACTTACTAACTTTAAACGAAAATGTAAGCATTTTTAGAATAAAAAAAAAAGGTATTTATTGGATTTATGAATCATTTTTCCAATTTAGGTCCCTAAAGGCTTTGTCAGATTCAGCTAACTTCTGGGGACAATTTTGTTCCCCAAGTATAGCTAAGTAAACCCACATTCACAGACTTCCTCTCCAGCAGCACTTTATCATAACCAGTATATTGCTGAATCCACAACATTTTGTCCTTTCTCAAGAGCTTTTTTAAAACCATGTCATATAATGAGTGTGTGTGTGTCTTCGTTTTCACGGGTTATATTTTTGATCTTTCGTTCTCTATAATTATTTTGTTCCTGACTTGCATTCTCCTGCTGTTTTTTCTTGTGTGTAGAGTGTGTGTGTAAGTGAATTTTCCTGAATTGCATCCTCTTGGTTTTTCTCTAGTATATAATTGTGTGTCAGTGTCCATTTTGAGACCTGGGTAGTGATGTCATTCAGCTTGCGGTTGCCTGGCAACCAGCCCTTCTTTGGAACAAGACTTCCTCTGCTTGTTTGATCTTTTTGACTGATTCCTAGTGACCTATGAGCTTTAGATGTGAAAGGTCAGGTTGTGTACTGTCATGTCATCTGCTCTTCCTAACATCTTTCTCTGTTTTTTTTTTTCTCTCTCTCTCTCTGTCTCCAGGATGGGTTTGGTGATGGGATGGCAGTGAGCATGGCCCTTTGGGCAGGCATATGGGCCATTCTCCTACAATTGGCCCTCTTGCTGTTCATCTCTCCGCCTCCAGGCCACTGCCAAGGTGAAAGGTCCCGCCTACAGTTTACTGAACCCCTGTACCATGCGTCGGTCTACGAGAACTCGGCCGCCCGCACCTACGCTGCCAGCCAGGTGCGCATGGGTGTCCCTCTCCAACATCACTCATGGGAGGTGAGGTACCGCATCACCTCCGGGGATGAGGAAGGATTCTTCAAGGCCGAGGAGTACACTCTGGGTGATTTCTGCTTCCTACGGATAAGAACCAAAGGGGGGAATGCTGCCATCTTGAACCGTGAAGTTCAGGACAACTACTTGTTGACAGTGAAAGCTTCGATTAAGGGGGATACACTAGACGCCTGGACTAAAGTTAGTGTACAGGTGTTGGATATGAATGACCTTCGACCACTTTTCTCCCCTACCACATATTCAGTTACCATTGCAGAAAGCACACCCCTACGCACCAGCATAGCTCAGGTCACTGCCACGGATGCCGACATAGGATCAAATGGAGAGTTCTATTACTTTTTCAAGGAGCGAATGGAGCTGTTCGCTGTGCATCCGACTAGCGGAGTTGTTTCTCTCAGTGGGAAGCTGGATGTTGATACTCAAAGCCGCTATGATCTTGAGATCCAGGCTGTGGACAGGGGAATGAAGCTCTATGGGAATAACGGTGTAAGCAGTACAGCCAAACTGTTTGTTCATGTAGAACGGATTAATGAGCATGTTCCCACTCTGAGTATTGTTACATTAGCACCTATATGGACTGAGAAGTCCCCAGTTGTAGCTGTAATCACCGTAGAGGATCTTGATGAAGGGGCGAATGGAGAAATTGAAACAGTGAGCATTGTGGCTGGGGACCTTCTTGAGCTCTTCAGCATCGAAAGGACAGAGTTGCCAAGTGAAGAAATGGTAGATGAGGAAGTCAGTCAAAAAGTATCTAATGAGTTTGTCCTTCGTGCAACAGAGCAGTTTGACTGGGACAGCTATCCATTTGGATTAAACCTCAGCTTGCAGGCTCGGGATCGTGGAACACCTCAGAAGTTCTCTGCTGTGCACACTGTGCACTTGAAATTGTCAAGACCAGCACCGGCGGAAGTCACATTTCAGAAGGACGAATACGAGGTCCTCTTGAGTGAAGTTGCCCCTCCTGGAACTGTTGTCGAGGCTGTGAAACTCCAGCCAGAGCCAGATGATGCTGAGTACATCCTGACCCCATCTACTGATTCAGGGTTCTTCAGTATCAACACCATGACTGGCGTCATCAGCACGGCACGTTGGCTCACCCAACTCACACAGGAAGTATTTGAGCTAGAGGTCTTAGAAGTAGACAGTGACCTTAGGGTCAAGGTTAGAGTCGTTCTTGAGGATGCCAATGATAATGCACCGTCATTTGCTCAGCAGTCTTATGAGGTATTTGTCAATGAAAGTGTTGCGGTAGGCACCACTGTTGTTGTGGTGACTGCTTCTGATGGTGACCATGGGGAAAACGGGTACATCACATATAGCATGGCTAGCTTGACGCCATTACCTTTTAGCGTACAGCAGTTCACCGGAGCAGTCATGACAACACAGGAGCTGGACTTTGAATCATCTGTAGAGAGTTTTAGTTTTGTGGTTCGTGCTTCTGACTGGGGTTCCCCTTATAGGCGTGAGAGTGAAGTCAATGTCACTGTGCACCTAGAGAATGTTAATGATAACAAACCCCTATTTGAGAAAGTGGCCTGTGTTGGTGTAATCTCTCGAGACCTTCCGGTAGGTGAGGTTATCGCCACAATGTCAGCCATAGACATTGATGAGCTAGAGCTGGTCAAATACAAGATCCTCTCAGGGAATGAGCGAGGGTACTTTGACTTAAATCCTGATTCTGGTGTCATGACCTTACATCACTCCCTAAACACTGCGGCACCCAAAAACTCATTCAGTCTAAAAATTACTGCTACAGATGGGGAACACTTTTCCGATCCCATGTTTGTGAACATATCCGTAGTGCAAGGGAAGTCACCGCCCAAGAGCTTTAGTTGTACCGAAACCAGAGTAGCCCAACGACTAGCTGAGAAACTTCTGAAGAAAGCCAAAGCTAGCAGTAAACCCAAAATGGAGGAGGGCTTTATTGACCTGTTCTCTGTGAACCGTCAGACGCCTCAATTTGACAAATCCTTCCCAACTGACATCACTGTGCGTGAAGATGTACAAGTTGGCACAAGTGTGTTTCAGGTAAAAGCCCTTGATGGAGACACTGGGTTCAATGGACAACTCTTATACGCCATTGCTGATGGCAACACAGACAGTTGTTTTACTATTGGAATTCTGAATGGCATAATAAGCATCTTCCTTCCTCTAGACCGTGAGAGGACAGATCGCTATCTTCTAAACATCACAGTGTATGATTTAGGCCAACCCCAACGATCCTCCTGGAGGCTTCTTACAGTTTACATAGCAGATGCAAATGACAATGCACCTCAGTTTCTTCAAGATGGTGGCTACCAGGCCCGCATTCCCGAAAACACCCCTATTGGTACCGATGTCATCCAAGTGGAAGCTACTGACAAAGATCAAGGTCTCTATGGCGAGGTCCAGTATTCCCTACTCACCAGCACATCACAGTTTGGCATTAACAGCTCCAGTGGGGTTGTATATGTTGCAGGTCAGCTAGACCGTGAGTTTGTTCCGTTCTTCGTATTAAAAGTGGAAGCGCGAGATCGAGCAGAGCGAGCGGCTCAACAGTTTTCAGTAACAACTCTTAAAATCTCTCTTGAGGATGTTAACGATTGTCCACCAGCCTTTATCCCAAGTGTTGTCAGTGCCCGTGCACTAGAAGACCTCCCAGTGGGCACTGTCATTGCCTGGCTGGATACGCAAGACCCTGACCTGGGACTTGGAGGGCAGGTGCGATACTCGCTCACTAATGACTATGATGGCCGTTTTGAGGTCGACAAAACTAGTGGTGCCATTCGTCTTACCAAGGAGCTGGATTACGAAACTCAACAGTTCTTCAACCTAACAGTTCGAGCGAAAGACAAAGGCCGACCGGTGTCACTCCTGTCAGTTAGCTTTGTTGAACTGGAGGTGGTGGACGTTAATGAGAACCTGTATGCACCGTATTTCTCGAACTTCGCCATGAATGGATCAGTAAAGGAAAGCGTTCGGATCGGGACTTCTGTGCTCCAGGTCTCTGCGAGGGATGATGACACGGGAAGGGACGGCGAGGTGCAGTACTCCATACGTGACGGCAGTGGTCTTGGGAGATTTACCATTGATGAAGAAACAGGTATGTGTTGATCATGTTTTTCATATTGAATATCTTTAAAAGTCCAATGATGTCCTGTAAAGTGCTTGAAATTTTGTTGAATATGTTGTGGCTTTCTTGTACAGTTATGTGCAGTCTTTCATTCAGTGTGAGGTAAAGAGCTAACATGGTAAGGTAACAAATCTTCATTTTTTTCTCACAAGGGTTTTTCTGAGTCACCTTATTGTGGTGTTTTAAGTATCTTACTTTGCTTGCATAATCACTAGGTATTGAATGCAACTAATATGCTGCAGATAAAGCTTGTAATACGGAAAGGAAAAAAAATAAAACACTGAGTTATTTGCCACTCACAGTGGCTTCATGGGACACATAAATGAAGAGTGAATAGGCTTCAGTGGTTTATCACCTCAGGCCAGTTAAACACTGCATTGGCCTACATTTTATTTAGGTCGAGTTTTGACAGTTGAGATGAAGGGGGAACGATTGAAGTGCGATTGAAATTTTGATAGTGTTATGGTTAATGTTTCATGTACTGCATTCAATTCACATGCACTGTTTTGATGGGATCATTTGTTTTCGTCCAGTTTTGTTGGACAAAGTGGATACGTGTGTGTGTGTGTGTATGTGTGTGTCTGCGAATAATGATTTCTGCGTAAAGAAATATGTGTGTTTGTGCCGAAAATGCCGAAAGTGTGTGTGTGTTTGTGTGAGGTTGATTTATGTGTTAAGCCTCTGTCGGGTGGACTGAATTACCACACAAAGCTCTTTTATTTACATTTATTGCAGTAGTCATGTCATTCTGTCTGACCCACACACTTAGCTTTAACCCTCAATTTTTTTCTCTCCCCCTTTTCTCTCACTCTGTCATTTTCTCGTTCCCCTTGACAGTGAGTTTTCTGTCAGTGAAACCGATCGTATCTGGGTTTTTATTAGTGTTGCTTCTGAAGGCAAGCATCACTATTATTATTACTCATACTTAGGTCTAGGGATTTGATCAAATTCTTGACTATAAGTGTTTTTACTTCAGTATGTCATCTGTCAACTGCATAGCAACACGTTAAATACCAATCAACCACATAGCTACATCCTGGCATTAAACCACAACATCTGTGCTAATTTTTTTTTAAAGGCAAATACCACTCACATTTTTTAAGACCAAGAAATCCACAAGGCAAGATGAAGTATGTGTGAAAGTGTGTGTATGTGATATCCGTCAGCCTGTATGGTGGCAGAGGTACAATAAACTGTGAAAAAGAAGTAGGCTGTGTGGCAAAAAAGAAGTGTTCCTGTTGGAAAATCCAGCTTTAAGCTGGTAGCTATGTTTTTGGAAGCTTATTTCTAGTAGATCCAAGAAGATTATAAGCTGGTGCAAGCTGGTTGATCAGCCACCATGATCTAAAAGCCATCTTGTCCACCTTGAACTGGTTTGTTTCTGGTGCAAGATGGTCTACCGCATAGCACCAGCTTATGTCCAGCTTAGATAATCAAGAAACCAGCTACCAAGGATCAGCCTAATTTTTTTTTTTTTTTTTTCCATCAGGGGTTTGGTAAAAGCAGTGCTGGGTAGTAACTGATTTCATGTAATCTGGATTATATAATCAGATTCCAAAAATTAAGTACTTGTAATTAGGTTATATTGCATTTTAAAGTGCTCGTAATTAGATTACTGTTACTTTCAATAGATTACATGATTACATATCTACAAAATGGCAGTACATTATTCATAATGTATTGATTCACCCTAATTATTCTTTTTTTCTCTCTTAAATTTTCCTTTCTAAAAAAAAATCCCACCACTTATATACATTCTGAAAGTCTTATAGTAATTTCGAACACCAGCCACTAGTCAGGTGACTATAATAACACAGAAAATGGAGAGGCCACACAATTAGCTTAATTTGACATTTTGTGATTTAATTAATTATTAGCTTTTCATCACCTCACAAACCCCCTGCAGTTGTTTCAGGGGTTTAATGAACTTCATGATGTTGATAACAAAGAATGTAAAATATATTCTAGCGAGTTAGGTCGAAAGTACCTTGGATTTGGATTAAGTAAAGTTGGATTACCTAATATGTGTAATCCAACAGATTACATTACTAACTACAATTTCTGTCATGTAATTTGTTATCAGCAATGGACTACAATTTGTAAGGAATTTACCCAGCACTGTGTAAACCGTGAGTGTGTTGAAACCGTGTACCAACCGGATGAGACTTGTAACACAGTGTAAATCGAGAGACTGAGGGGAAAAAGAAAACGAGTTCGGATGAAAGAGTTTGGGGTTCAGAGGCCAGAATGGTGTGTGTGTTTGTGTGTCTACTCACCCGCAAGCTGCCTGGAAATGATCTGGCGGTTTCAAAACGACCCTCAGATCTCCCGTGGTCTTTCACCTCTCCTTGGAATGAGGGAATCAGGAAAAAAAGGAGGGGAAGCCATGAATATCTGTCTATTTCTTTTAAGACAGAAACGAGAGGGTTCACTGTGGCCTTTAAAGGGTATGAATCACACACGCTGGTGCAGAACAGTCACCTTCTACTTTTTAAACCCTGCTACAACTCGCTGACAGCAACAAAGCAAAGTATCTCCAGCTCTGTACTTCAGTACTGCTGTAAGAGTGGTTTAAAAATGTGGTTTTGTGAGATTTGTGTCCTGGCAGCAGGTGGATCAGTGTCTGTCATGAGTCAATTTGAGTCTTTGATGAAGTCACACCTGTCTTGGGTTTTTTTTTTTTTTTTTTAAAAGCTGTAGATCTTTCAGGTGTCATTTTAGGTTGTGATTGTGAGGTGTGAGGTATTTTGAGGCAAAAATCAACTTATTTACTTAGCAGGACTGAACATTCCAACAATAGCTAACAAATTTATATAAATTTTTTTTCAAAGTCTTTAATATTTAATATCTTTTTACATATATTTTCTTTATTAGTTTGTGCAGTCATATATCATGTGCTTTAATTAATGAAGCGGGTCATCTCAGTAAAAAAACTCTCATTTTTCAGTGCAGAACAGCTTATATGAGGCATGAGCTTAATTATTCTTATATTAATATTAATCTTATATTATTACAAAATAATAGAAGTATTATTATATTAGTTACTTATATTAAATCATTAATTAATATTAATATTGTAAAATATATACACATACATCTTAAATCACAAATCATAAGTATCATAATTAAATTATTAATATCACTATATATACAGTGTATATGTTAGTGCTGTCAAATGATTAATCGCATCCAAAATATAAGTTTTTATTTACATAATATATGTGTGTGTACTCTGAATATTTATTATGTATATATAAATACAAACACATGCATGTATATACATGTAAATATTTAAAAATATATACTCTGTGTGTGTATTTTATACACATAATAAATATACACAGTACACATACATATATTTTGTAAACAAAAACTATATATATATATATATATATATATATATATATATAGCTTCTATGAGGTGTGCAATTAATGTTATTAATAATATTACAATAATTATTTTACATTAAGTAATTAATATTGTGTTGCTTTGTAGTATTTTTCAATCCTGACTTTAAGTATTCATATCCCCGATGGGACTGTCTGTCTGTTTGTTTTAACAGTGAAAGATGGATTTGAAACCTGTTTGAAACGCTCTTTTTATTTTTCCAATTCTGTTTGGGGCTGCAGAAATTACACGCTGTATAAGGCAAGCCTTGATGGTTCGGCATCAAACATTTACATTTAAAGGATTCCTGATGCCTGTTTCTATGGTTGCAACCGTAAATGATCTGCGCATACTTCTTGGTTTTTCTCTTAACCTTTTCTTCCTTCACTGTTTCTCCATTTCATATAAACACATACACATATAAGTAAATGTTTCATCCATTTGCATACTCACACACAAACTGGCCAAACCCAGGAGTCAAAGGTCAGGGAACCAGCGTCAAAGGTCATGCACTTTGTGTCACTCACCTGTCACTTTTCCAGTGAGAAGTCTATCCATCTGTTTGCATACAGCTGTTGTGTGTCTGTATAGATTTGTTGGAACGAATGAGGACAGAAGAGGCAGTTTGCATGTTGTGCGCCGCATGACATGATTGCATGTTTGCAAATGCGCACACACACACTCAATGCACACACATTTTGCAGTAGCACTAGCAAGTGAGGGAATTTATTGCCCTTGTTAGCTCTGTGCTGGCATGAGCCATAAATCACCCGGGGATGGAGCACAACTCTACAGACACAATTACAGCTTAAAGAGCACACGCGCACACACACAAATTGAAAGGAAACACTTCACACGTGTCTTTGTACATGCGATCATGACTTAGAAAGCAATTTTCCCCAACGCACACACACATAAGGAGACTCAGCTTGAAAACATAAGGCATGTTCCGACAAACACGCACGTTATATCCGAAGGATTTTCTGTGCACTTACGGCCGAGGCGCTCTCTATGCATTCACATTTCAGCTCTGAAGCTTCTATTGTTTGCACAGCACAAACAGCGTTTCAAGGCTGCTCAATTGTACACGAAGCATCAAAAATGTCAAACACAAAGTGTGAAAAAAAGTCCATGCTCATTACAGCCGCCGCTGAGCAGACGCTTTTCATCTGCAGGGACTTACAGTGCACTAATTGCACTGATGGTCCCTGCAGAGCGTCCTGGGGTTAAGTGCTTTGCGCACCGCTGAAAGAGCCCTGGCTTACGTTTAGACACCCGGATCCTTTACTGTTAGACTGCTGATGCTGTACTTGAGTTCAGGTGTGTAATTAAGGGAATAGACTTGGTTATTTACAGCTTATAATCACATGAAATCAAAACGGACGCTGTTCACTTTTTTAATGTAGGTTACTGCATCAGTGTAAAATGTGCTGAAACGACGTTTCTTTTCAGATGACATCATCGAGCCCTCTTGATGTTTTAGCCCCGCCCCTCCTGGCTCTTTTTAGTAACAGCCATTTTTTATGATCCAATACATTTTTTTTATGGATCTAACTGACTCTACTTCAAAATGTATTGCTATTTTTATTTATTTATTTGTTTGTTTGTTTTTAATTTCACTCAGAAATAAGTCACATTATGGAAGTAATAACTGATTGCAAGCATTTTATGTTGAGACTGGAAGCTTTAGAAATTTTTACACATTCAAATTTCACTCTCAAATGTGTGGCATTATGAAAGTACATGGGGTTCATGCATTTCATGTTGATTTTAAAGGTCCTTTCCTGCATTATAAAATCTCCTCCAGAGTTTATTAGACGCAACCTTTTCCAGAACTGCACCCTGTAAATGTGCATGTCATCTCAGTTTTGTCAAAATTGGTCAAAATAGACAAACTGATGCTCTCGGCTTCCTGTTTTCCGTATATGGGCTGCCATGTGAGATCTAATGCCTCAGAGTCTTCCTATTGGCCATTCAGTCTGACCATGGCTCACAATCACATATTTCATGTTTTTTGTCACTTTATTATTATTATTATTATTATTATTTACAGAGCCCAGGGCTCTCTCAGAGACAGGTGTGATATTTCAGGACACATAATTCAGTCATATCTGTCAGATAATTTTTTTTCTCAGTGTCATTCCATAAAAATTGTTTACAGCAACTAAGGTCTTCAGACTGTGGCGTCCTGTTGATTTCAGGAAGTACTGTGATTTCAAATGGCACCCTCATTTTGTACAAAAAAGTGCTAAAGTACTACAGAATCTCTTTTTTATTGATTAAGCAATGCAGATTCATATGAATCTACAATTTTTAAGTGTAGATCAAGGGGGGCTGTCTTGCAAAATCTTACAAGTTAAATACCTAGACAGCCATTTTGGATATTGTTGCTGCATTTAATTTTCAAATCGAATATTTAAATGTACTTATGATGCTCGAAATCAAATGCATAATATATGTTGTTTATTTATTTATGTGTGTGTTATGAGTTATTATTATTTTCCATTTATGTCTTAGTTTGTTATTTTAGTATTTCAAATTAAACTAAAATGAATTGAGAAATTATGCTTTGGCAACTGAAACACACAAATAAATTATTTATTTATTTATTTATTTACAACAGGCAAAAATTACAAATAAAATTTTATATATATATATATAGCTAGCATGTGTGTGTGTGTGCACGACCGCGCATGTGTGCGCATATATGTGTGTGTGTGTGTGTGTGTGTATCAAAGCTGTAAATAAAAAAATAAAAATATCGGAGTAAGAACAAGTAAATACCATTCCATTTTTTTTTACTTCAAAATTTCATGTTGTAATTATTTTTGAATAATTATTTGTGAAATTTACTGGCAATTTCTGAGAGAAAATAGTTTCTTGATCCCTTTTTTTAATAAATGTTGTCTAGTTCAACAGTTCACAAGGCTTTGAAACAGCCAATCTCTTTATAGCAAAGTACCTCCGTATCCGCCAGTCAAACTCTTGCGGTCAAGTTCATGTCACGTCATATCCAATCAAACGCTGAAATGACACTGGCAGCCTCGTAAATGTTACACGGGCCATCTTCATACACCTGTCCCTGCTGGTTTCACTCTGATTTTCGCAAAGGTTCAGTGTTTGGGTCGTGTAACCTGATGTGATTGGAAGAAACCCTGCCTTGTGCCCCGTATAACCCCGCAAGGCTTTGGCACCTAAATATAGGAGCGCAATAACAGGGGAAAGTGGATGAGCAGACCGAAATGACAGACTCAATAAAGGCTTTCTCTGTGTTTTTGTCCTTTCATGTCTCCCTTTCTTTTCATTCTGACTGTCTTTTCTTTTTCTGTCTCTATTGCAAAGTGTGCGTAGGTGTTTCTGAGATTCCTCTGCTGAAGTAGCACTGAACACAAGAGATGCGTCCTGCTTATGCAATGCGTGCATTTGCGTGCTCTGAAAGCATAGTTCTTAAGTGCGTGTATGTTGCAGAGATGTCTGAAGGTGAAGTTATCCATATGCATTATCTGAAAAACATCTCAAAAATACCTGATTCACATGCATTTTTAATAATAAAAGTTGTAAAAAAAAAAAAAAAAAAAAAAATTGACATTAGGATAAAATTATTTTAGTATTGTTGATATACTGTTATAGTTTGTATTATTTTTGAGTTAGTTTTTATTTTTATACTTTCCATTTTCATTTAAGTTAAAATTTTAGTACTTTGTGTTTTTATAATTTTTATTATTTTTTCATGTCTTATTCATTTTTACTTCCGTTTTAGTTTGAGTACTTCAAGTTAAACTAAAACAAAATGAGAAATAATGCCTCGGCAACTAACTGAAATAAAATAAGACTTTTATATTTTATTTCTGTTAACACATATTCCAAATAATGATTTTTTTAAATATTTTTTTTTTTAATTTTAGTTTTAGTTATTGACAGTAGCACTGCAGGGAAATTACAAATGCAAACATTTATTCACAATAAAAAATTAATTTCATAGTTCAAATATTTTAAAGTTAGGAACATTGGAGCTTTTTTCAGAAAAAACAAATGAAACACTTATTCACTGTAAAAATTGATTTCAAAGTTCAAATGCTTTCAAAGTTGTGAATAACGAACTAACTGAAATTAATTAATCAATAAAAATGTTCATTATTTGGAGTAAGTGTTAATAGAATTAAAATAAAATCTAAAAATCTTATTTTATTTCTGTTAACACTTACTCCAAATAATGAACATTTCTATTGATTTAATTAATTAATTTTATTTATTATACCGGTTTTAGTTTTAATTTTGGTTTTAGTTATCGAATAATAACCCAGCAAGGAACATTGTAGCAGTGTTTGGCAAACATTACAAGT
Organism: Tor tambroides; assembly: GCA_021397915.2. Taxonomy (NCBI): domain Eukaryota; kingdom Metazoa; phylum Chordata; class Actinopteri; order Cypriniformes; family Cyprinidae; genus Tor; species Tor tambroides. The sequence continues at coordinate 37,672 of JAFVLL020035687.1, read as the reverse complement.
GAAAATGCTTTGAAAATTTATTTCAAAGTTAAAATGTTTTTAAAGTTGTAAATAAAACTAAGATTATTGAAGTACATTTTACAAGAACATAGTTTCAGTTTTTTTACTTCAAAATTTTATGTTTAATTCAATGTCGATTAGCGAAATATACCTGCAATTTCTGAGTTTGAATTGTTTCTACACCCAGTATTTATTTCTTTTCTTTTTTTTCCTAGTATTGAATGCACTTCTTGGAAATGTATGTGTGGTATCACATACGCCTGCTGGTGCTTACTGTATGTAGACGTTAGCATGTCTCATATTTCGCTTTTGTCCGTATAATGTAAAACGCAGTGATTACGTATGTATGAGTGTGCATGAATGTGCCGGCTCTCTTGAGAATATGTCTTCCAGTCCGATGCCACTGTACAGAAATAGTGGGTCACTACAGCTCCAAACGGTCATGAAATCAACCAGAAAACAACTTAAGCATTTCCGGTAAAGCCTAATTCCAGTCTGCTGCTTCGTTAAAGGACTAATCAGAAGTAAAATATTCTGCTCAAGCTCTAAATGTGTGTTTCTCTGTCCTAAATAAACCATAATATCCGTGTCGACGTTAGATCTAATCATCAAAGTTGATTATTAGAGTCAGTGCTCCCCTCTAGTACAATACCGACTTCACCGGCTGCCCACGTTCCTTTTCCTTTTTTCAATTTGTTCTCTATGGTACGTGATTTTCTTCATATTACAGTGAATTCGAAACCTTTATAGAGTTCAGAAATAGCTGCCAGTCGTTCAAAGCACAGAAGATAGTGCTTCTCATTTGCTCGGAACCAATGATGTGTTGCAGCAGTCAGTGGTTTTCTTTTAACATTTTTCTTGTTCCACATCTTGGCCTTTTGTAAATCGTTTGAAGTGGACACATCCACTTGAATATCAGGAGTTTTGAGTTAATTGAGTGATATTTCTATGTCTAAAGCTAATATAAACCTCCTCCACAGAGCTAATTTGTAAAAACCGAGTCATTCTGAGTCGTCCGAGTCGTTCCTGGTGTTAAATGAGTATTACGCATTAAAATATGTCCAGCTACACTCTTAAAAAAAATGCTGGGTTAAATACAACCCAGCGCTGAGTAAAATATGGACGAACCCAGTGGTTGGGTTACTGCCCAGAAGCTTGGGTTAAACGTTTAAACCAACTGTTGGTTGAAAACAACCCAGCATGTGTTCTGTCCAATATTTACCTAGCACTGGGTTGTATTTAACCCAGCATTTTTTAGAGTGTATATTTAAATAATTTGCATATTGTTTGTTGACTAGTGTTTAGTATTTGCATTATTGAAAGATTTGTGTTTTATTTGAAGAAAATCTACCAAAATTTGGGCTGGTTAGTCCTAAAAAAGGTCACTACTTATTTTCAGTAAGACTTTTCAAAAGAGATTTTTATTTTTATTAAGCAAGGATGCATTAAATTGATTAAAAGTGACAGTAAGACTTGTACAATATTACAAAAGATGTCTGTTTTTCAAATAAATGCTTTTGAACAAAAAATATGAAGCAGCGCAACTGTTTTCAACATTGATTAATAAAATGTTTCTTGAGCAGCAAATCAGCATATTAGAAGGATCATGTGACACTGAAGACTGGAGTAATGATGCTGAAAATTCAGCTTTGCATCACAGGAATAAAATACATTTTAAAATATATTTGAATAGAAAACAGTTATTTTGAATTGTAATATTATTTCACAATTTTTACTGTATTTTATATCAAATAAATGCAACTTTGGTGAGTTTTAATAATGTGTTCACAGATCCCAACTTTTGAACAGTATATAAGGTACCATAGTATAAAAAGACTGTTTAAATCTGAACTGTAGTTGTAATTGACAGAAAGATAAAAGAATAAAGAGTGCATTAGACCCTTTAAGCATGTAATTTTCTGAGGATGTCAGTTTGACTCGACTTTGAGTCTAGAGTTGTGAGATTCTATCGAACTGTAGGCTGTTATGTAATTGTGATATTGTGTAATTGCGTTCTGTGGTTTAGAGTTTCGCAGGCATCTGTGGTTGGTACATTGTGTTGGGCGGCACTGACTTTGTGCAGTTTTCTCAAGAGCTGTGCGGCTTTTTACTGTGTTGTGAGGTTGTGTTTAAGAGATAGTAAAGTCTGCTCCCTGTCATCACTTTCTTAACACCCTCCTTTAAAACCACAGGGATATTTTGATGCGACTGAATCTGTGAATTTCCTTTTCTGTCATACACACACACACACACACACACACACAAGCTGCTCTACCCAGACAGTGAATGTGCCTCCTACGCTTGCGTCTCACTCACAGGCTTACACAAGTGTCTAACACACACTGACAGACAACACCTTCTACACACACACACATACATACACACTATACATCCTGCTAAAGTGTTAATTGGCTTCATTTTAATTTGATTTAAATAAAGGCTATGAATTTAGTGCATCAGGATTCGTGTATGTATGTGTGGTGTTGATGGAAAGACACTTTTGACTGTTTTCAGGATGTGTTATCTGTACTTCATTCGGGTTGCTAGGTTACGGCATGGAAAACGTTCCTGAATGAAGTATAATGTCCCACTAAACGCACATGTAGTATCACAACACCCTGTTTCTAATCACTACAAATATCATTTGTAATTACACTGCTGAGATTACAAAAGTGTTGTGTTTGTTCTTTCCCTCGTGGGTCCAATGAAAATGCACAGTTTAGTACATGCATCTGAAGACCAAGCTAAGGTCATTTTTTAACCAAAAAATAACACTGTCAACGTTTGCACTTCCGTTCAAAAGTTTGGAGTCAGCGAAATTTTTTAAATGTTTCTAAAAGAAGCCTTTTTATGCTCACCAAGGCTGCATTTATGTGATCAAAAATACAGAAAATTCTGTAATATTGTGAAATATTATTACAAATTAAAATAACTGTTTTGTATTTGAATCTTTTTTTTAAATGTAATTTATTTCTGTGATGCAAAGCTGATTTGCTGCTCAAGACACATTTCTGATCATTATCAGAGTTGAAAACAGCTGTGGTGCTTAATATTTTTTGTGGAATTTTTAACAAAGTTCAATAGAACAGCAATTGATTGAAATAGAAAACATTATAATTGTCTTTGCTGTCACTTTGATCAGTTTAATGCAGAATAAAAGTGTTCATTTCTTTCCAAAAACACAAAATTGTGCTGACCCCAAACTTTTGAATGATTATGTCACTCAGTTGTTATTCCAAACTTGTATGACATTCTTTTGTGAAACACAGATTTATCCAGGCTGCTGTTTTTCCATACAGTGGAAGTGAATGGGGACTTGGCCTGTCAAGCTCCAAAAATAAGAAATGCTCTATAAAAGTAGTACATACTGTATGACTCATGCAATACATTCCATGTCTTCTGTACACATAACTGTACACTTCTGTAGCTTTGTATGAGAAACAAACAGCAGTTTAAAATCTTCGTCAAACTTCAAATTATGCATCTTGATGCATCATATTTGCACAAATGTAAATGAAGCGTGAGATCTACAGGAAAATTTCAGTGAATAACATGTCAGTTTCAGTCTGTTCCTCACACAAAGCTTGGAATGTAGTGTAGAAGTCACATGAACTATTTTATAGAGCATTTTTTGGAGTTGTCAGCTCCAGTCCCCATCCACTTCTACTGTATGGAATAAAGCAGCCAGGACATTCTGCAAAGCATCTCCTTTTTCGTTCCACAAAAGAAAAGAAAATCATAGGTGTTTGGAACAACTTGAGGGTGAGCAGATGATTTTTCAATTTTGGGTGAACTGTCAGAATTTATATTTTTGGGTGCTCTTTCCCTTTAAGAGACGATTTCAAAACTAATGTATGACTATAACTGTGCAGGGAAGCAGAGCTTTGACACACACAACACGTTTGCAATGCTAAAGAACTCGTCTTGAAAGCACCAGGATCAATTATTAAACCAATGATTAGTCAAAGATCAAAGATTGGAAGAGAGATTACGTAAACACAGAAAACCCTCACATTTCCTCTCATCCTAAACACGGCGCTCTTTCACTCCCTCCTTCAGCGAGACTAATTTGAGGCTTATTTGTATTCTGTTCTTAACCAATCTATAAGAGGCCTGCATATTTAATGAGCCGACGATCTCACTTACACACCCTAAGTTACAGTAAGAGGAGGCTGGGAAAGGCAGGATGTAGATAATTGGGCTCTCATTAATAATTGATCACAGAGATTATGCCAATGAACAGCATTACTAACACACATATTTACACACACACACGCACACACGTGCACGCCTCATGCCATCCGGTTGGCACTCTTTCGTTGACTCGTATCGTTCTTATCTAGGTCAGACAGCAGGAACACAACAACCGACGAAAAGCGAAATAATCTCCACATTTCCACTCGTTTATTTGTGCTCGCTTTCTTTCTCTGTCTCTCTGCCTTTCCTATCTGCTCGCTCAGCTCTGGCAGAAATATCAGCTTCCAGCCAGGACTGTGTGTGTGACTGCTTAGCCGTAGACTGAGGACAAAATTGTACACAAAAGTGAGCTAAATTTGACACAACCTCCCATTTGGAAAGCAATTATTAATAAAAAAAATTTTTTTAAAAATGCAAATAATAGTGATAAAATGTATAATATTAAAATGCATTTTATGATTAGAATGTTTTATTTTAATGTTAATTAAAATATTTTTTATTAAAATACAAAAAGATAATCTTGTAGGGTTTGAGTTTTGGTTGTGTATAATAATTAGCTTTAAATAAAATAATAGATGTCTAAAGAATGTCCCCTTTTTTACAATAATATAATATTAAAATTAATTATTATTTAAATATTTTATTATTTTAAAAGTCTCATGTAAATGTCTCAGTGTAAGTTTTTTCTGAAAAAAAAACAAAAAAACAATACATGTCTATGGAATCTTCACTTTTAGAAGAATATAAAATTAAAATGTGTTATATTAGAATATTTTTTTATTATTTTTAATGAAAATATAAAAAGCTCTTTTTAGGGTAGGGTTTAAATTTTGGTTTGTCTGTAATAATTATAATTAACTTAATATAAAACAATTTATGTCTATGGAATGTCAATAATATAAAATTAAAATGCATTCTGTTATTAGAATTTATTTTTTTATTATTTTAATGTTAAACCCTACAATAACTGTTTTTTATTAATATTATTATTATTATTATTATTATTATTATTATTATTATTATTATTTTGTCTGTAGTAATAATAATTAGCTTTATAAAAACAGTAAATGTCAAGGGAATGTCCCCTTTTATAAGAACATAATATTAAAATGTATTATATTATACATTTTTATTATATTAATGTTAATTAAATATTTTTTAATTAAATATATGTAGAGAGAGAGAGAGAGAGAGAGAGAGAGACTTTTAGTCTTTCTTAATTTTAACAATTATTACATTACCAATAAATCAATATTTACAAAATACATATATTACCAACACTACACACACAAAAAAACATCATACAGAGAGAGAGAGAGCAGGGTTTGAGTTTTGATTCGTCTGTAGTAATTATATTTAGATTTATAAAAATACGAGATGTCTAGGGAATGTCCCCTTTCATAACAATTTAATCTTACAATTTATTATATTATTAGAATGTTTTATTATTTTAATGTCAATTACAATAACCATCGTAGAGTTTGAGTTTTGGTGTAATTATAATTAGGTAAAAAAAAACAAAACAATAGATGAATGTCCACTTTTAAAGAATATAATATTAAAATGTATTATATTATTAGAATATTAATTTTAAATGTAAACATTGTATTCTATTTTGAATTTATAGTAAATATAATTAGCTTTGTACAAAACAATAGATCTCCCCATTTAGAAGAATGTGAATGTGTGTGTACTGTATGTTTTGTGTGTGTGTGTGTGTGTGTGTGTGTGTGTGTGTACTTGTTTTTTCTATCCTGGTGGGGACTTAGACCTGAATACAGACAGCCTCATGGGGACTTGTGTCACGGTGGGGACCTAAATTGAGGTCCCCACGGGTAAACAAGCTTATGAATCACACAGAATGAAGTTTTTTGAAATGTAAAAATGCAGAAACGTTTCCTGTAAGGGGTAGGTTTAGGTGTAGGGTTGGTGTAGGGCAATAGAAAATACAGTCTGTACAGCAGAACAACATTATGCCTATGAGAAGTCCCCACAAGGATAGCAGAACAAGTGTGTGTGTGTGTGTGTGTGTGTCTGAAGTTGAATGAGCTGCTCTGGTTGGTGGTAATGGTGTAAGATGACTCTGGTTTGTCAGGGCTGGTCTTCCAATCTGTGTCTCTGATTGGCTAAAGTGAGTTTCTATTACCTCAGAGAATAGAATACACTCTCTTCTCTGTCTCTCTTTCTCACTGTGTCCCTTTTTTTTTCGTCGTCTACTCTCATTTTGAGGTTCCTCGGGCAGTTCTGCTGGTGTTCCGAATATATTACGTGTGCTCTCAATCTAGCACAATGAAGTAAAGGATTTTATGAATCCTACAGGCTAACAGACTGAATTATTGATGTCACACACACACACACACACACACACACAAGCTCATGCTGTTTTTCAATACAGAGAAACCTGATCTGATTCCTTTACCTTATTCAAGTCTGATTCTAGTTCCTTTGCAGAAAATTTACCATGGTAACTGTAGTTTCAGCCAAAACACAGAGGCATATAAAAGTACATTAAATTTATACAGAAATTATGGGGGATAAATAAATAAATAGGTATGCATGTATGTATATAATGCTCTATTTTTAGATATTATTTATATTTTTTATAAAAATTGATTTACTTTATAATTGCTTAATTAGATTTTTTTTATAGACTTTTTTTATTTTGATAAGATCTAGCTCAACAGTCCCGCCAGAGCAAAGTCTCGCTTTTTTGTGGCAAATCTGTGCCTGAGATGAACTGCTTTTTTTTTTTTCTTTTTTTTTTATGTTCTGACTGTGGACATAATTAAATTTTTTTTGTCCCCAAGACTGAAGACCTCAGTTTACGGTTACATGGAGCGATTGAAAATGTCGGGCTGTTGTTGGGGTCAGAGGTTCAGGTTTTATTTTGTCTGTAGCCTGAGGGTTGCGTTTTCTTCTGCTCTGTTTCTGTTACATGACTTATGGAAGTGACCTCCTTATTGATCTAAATTTACCACAACCTGTGTGCTGCTGTATTATCGCAGAAAAACAGAGATTTTTAAAGGTGACTCACCACTAGAGTCACCACAGAACAGTTGTGATAAATAATGAGGTTTACAGTACACTCACCATTGGCCAGCCAAACAGGAAGCCCCGCCCCAAACTCAAGCCATTGGCTGAGACATTGTTGCTGTGGTAGGCTCAAACAAACAGCAATGTTTTGACAGCGCCACACACTTTTCAAGAAAATTACCTGACAAATTGTTCACTTGGTACATTAATCTGAAATACAAGACAGTATTTTACCAATAAAACAATTCCATTATTCAATTATAACATTCAATTATTCTGCAATAATTTCTGCACCACTAGCATCAGTAAACAGACCTTCTGTAATAATGACTGTTTTCGAACAGGTTTTTGGCCATTGGCCAGCTAAGAAGGAAGCTCCGCCCCAAACACATGCCATTGGCTGAGCCATTGTTGCCGTTATGTTTTTAATAGCACCAAACACTTTTCAAGGATAAACTGCTCATTTAAAATATTAATCTGAGATATGAGGCCAAATTTTAACAGTATAACAATTTACACAGCTCAGTTTTAATGTTTCTGCTCTGTAATTGCTTTTTTGACAGCAATTACTGCTATCAGACTTAATATGAGTTTTGTCAGTCTCAGTGAAGAATGCATTGAAACTAAATTATCGATTCTGCCACTGTTTGACTGGAATTAAAATGTTCAGCTTGTGATGTTTTGGTGTTTTTATCCATTTTATTTTGCAGGTGTCATCTACACTACAGATCTGTTGGACCGAGAGACGCAGGACTCCTATTGGCTGACGGTGTACGCTACTGATCTGGGAGTGGTACCGCAGTCAGCAGCACTACAAGTGTACATACAGGTAAATTAATGTGCATCCTTTGCGAGATATAGATAGATAGATAGATAGATAGATAGATCATGTGTGATAAATCTGTGTGTTTGAACAGGTTGAGGATGTTAACGATAACGCTCCCCTCACATCTGAGCCGATGTATCACGCCACCATTCCGGAAAATTCCCCAAAGGACCAGTCCGTCATTCAGATCCAGGCACAGGACCCTGACGCCACGGCAACCGAGCCCCGCCTGTCATTCCGTATCTCCAGTGGCAACCCGCAGAACTTCTTCAGCATCAACCCGCGCACCGGTCAGTGTCCTGTCAATCAAACTCCTTCTGTGTGATAGATAGAATAAATTACTGTCAGTTTTAATAAGTTGAGTTTGTATGTGTGTCACTTAAAAAAGTACCATGGTACAGTGATGGTATCAGATGATCCATCCATCGTTCTATCCGTCCATCTATCCATCCAGCCTTCGTTATGTCCATCTATCCAACTTCCATCCATCCATCATTCTATCCATCTATCTGTCTCTCTTCCGCCTATCCGACCATCCATCCATCTGTCCATCTTCCATCTATCTATCATTTTATCATCCATCTATTCTATCAATCCATCCATCCATCCATCGTTCTGTCCATCTATCTATCTGTCCATCTTCCACCTATCCATTCATCACTCTGTCCATCTTCCATCTATCACCTATCATTCTATCATCCATCTATCATTTTATCCATATATCTAACCATCCATTTATCTATCATTCTATCCATTCATCCATCTATCTATCTATCTATCTATCTATCTATCTATCTATCTATCTATCTATCTATCTATCATCCATCCATCATTCTGTCATCTATCTATCCATCTATTGTTCTATCATCCATCTATCTGTCTATCCATTCATCCATCATTCTATCTATCTATCTATCTATCATCCATCCATCCATCCATCCATCCATTGTTCTATCCATCTATTGTTCTATCATCCATCTATCTATCCATTCATCCATCATTCTATCCATCTATCTATCTATCATCCATCCATCTATTGCTCTATCATCTATCTATCCATCCATCCATCCTTCTCTCTGGTCCTGTCCCAAATGGCACCCTAAACCCTCACGGTCTTCCTCTGAGTCCGCACTTTCGTGACGTAATGCTGCTTTGACTGTCGGGTAGAAGTCTGCTGCGGAGCTCGCCCCAGTGCGGGCTCGGCAGAAGTGCGGATCGAGGGCGCATAACGGCCGCAAAGGGGGCGCTCGCGAGCACCCTTCTGAACACTAAAATGACGATTGGGACACCCTACGGTCTCGTGGACTTAACAGACACGCGCACGCGGCGTCCATTGTAAGTCCGCAAGACCGAAAGTGCACATGAAGTGTTCCATTTGGGACAGGGCCTCTGTCTGTCTATCCATCCATCCATCCATCCATCCATTCATGCATCATTTGTATATACTGTGATTTACCATGGTACCGTGTCTGAAAAAACATGGTAATACCTTTTGTCTTTTTTTTTTTGTCTTTTTATGAATGTTTTAGTCTTTGGTGTAGATAAAGCTAATTATTCCTTCCTGTGCATTAATTAATTCTGCTCATTTAGTATTTAAACTCACTCATTTAAATATCAGCATCTGGGTGTGTGAGTTCTTGAGGTCTGTCGCTGTTCTCCGCATTATGACATCATCGTTTGAGCCTACTGTAAATCCTGGCTGCTGATTGGCTGGTGTTATGGATTTGCCTTTGATTGACAGATTAATTTCATAGCCACAGGCCCTTCCCTCCAGCCACATGCCCCATAGTGCATGTCAGCAGGAAGCGCCGATCCTAATTAAAAACTTTGTAAAGGTCACAAAAGGTCAAGCTGTCAGAAAGACAGAAGGCAACAGCAAAAGGGACGCGGCCAGAGAGAAAGATCAGAAAGTGTTGTGAGGTTTGATGCAATAAGTTTGTTTTCATAAACGGTATTTCCTGAAAAACTCACAACACATCAATTTTCTGCAGACTTTTGTCTGTATGTGTGTGTGTGTGTGTGTGTGTTCGATCTCGAAGTTCGATCTTGTTACAGATCAATGTAAAAGCGCTGGTCACCATCTATGGATCCTTCTGGAAAAAAGAGTCCAGATAAATGTTACTGTATCTATCTATCTACAGTTCTATTGTTGTGTTGTGTTGTGTGTCTGTCTGTCTGTCTGTCTCTCTATCTGTCTGTCTGTATGTTGTCTATCTATCTATCTATCTATCTATCTATCTATCTATCTATCTATCTATCTATCTGTCTATCTGTCTGTCTGTCTCTCTCTCTGTCTGTCTGTCTGTCTCTCTATCTGTCTGTCTGTCTGTCTCTCTCTCTGTCTATCTCTCTATCTGTCTGTCTGACTGTCTGTCTCTCTATCTGTCTGTCTGTATGTTGTCTATCTGTCTATCTTATCTATCTATCTATCTATCTATCTATCTATCTATCTATCTGTCTGTCTGTCTGTCTGTCTGTCTGTCTGTCTGTTGTCTATCTGTCTGTCTGTCTGTCTGTCTGACTGTCTGTCTCTCTATCTGTCTGTCTGTATGTTGTCTATCTGTCTATCTGTCTATCTTATCTATCTATCTATCTATCTATCTATCTATCTGTCTGTCTGTCTGTCTGTCTGCCTGTCTATCTATCTATTCTATTGTTCTATCGTTAATAATACATTTTTATTTTTGTATTTTTTTTTATTTCTATCGTTCTATCATTCTATCGTTCTATTGTTCTATCTATCTATTGTTCTTCAGTTCTGTCATTTTATCTATCGTTCTGCCTTTCTGTCGTTCTGAAGTTCTATCTATCGTTCTATCGCTCTCTCTCTTTTGCAGAGGTGTGAACTGTTTGATTTCAGTCTTGTATTCGTTTGTTTTAGTGAAAGCTGTGTAAATGTTAATCAAACGGATGCAGGCCTGGCCTCTGCTCTCACCTGTCTGCATCATGAGAAAGGCCTTTCAGCTTCATCATGTTTAAATGTATGTGTGTAACAGAGACGATTACACATCACCATCTAGCTGGCACACACACCCCTGCTCGGTTTGTTGGGCTTTTATTTGGAAACTTGTTTGTCTGTTTATGTATATAGATTACATGAATTATTGATGCTGAGTCAAATATACTGAGCGCACAGAGAGATGAAATTACCGCTCTCAGGAAACTTCATTCAATTTCAGGTTTAAATAAAGTACACATGAGGAGGGAACTTGTGGAGAAGTATTGAGCAATACAGTAAAGATGACTTTAGAGGTCACTTTATTATTCTCCTATAAAGCAGAGTTGAAATTGATGTTTCTGAGATAGCGAGGGGTTGATTTGTATATTTGTGATTTTCTTTTCAAGCGGAGAACATGATGCACAGCTTTGAAAATTCAGACCCTGTTATATGTATGTGTGTGTGTTTAATTAATGACATCTTTGAGTCACTGGAGTTTGTGCGTGCCGCAAGGAAATGTTTATTTATTGACACATTTCTGAGAAAACAGACCCAGGGTGTGTGTTTTTTGAAAGTGTGTGTGTGTAGTCAGCATGGTTGGCGGCAGATGTTATGAGGGTATTTTGATGATGCACTGCAGCGTTTTGTGAAGGTGACTCCAAAACAAAACATCTTTAGTTCTTTCACAAGACTGGAGTTTGCACACGCTCCCTAGACACGTCTGCGCTTCTTGTTTGTGTGCTCCCTCGACAGTCTAACACATCTGCTGGGACAGTTAAAGTTATATTGTAGTTTACAATACACACGTTGCCTGGACTGATCCCTGCGCTGAGAAATGTGTGGTCTCTTATGATAGTTTACACATGCTTCTGAAAGATTTCTGTACTGTCATGGGGGACATTGCTTGTACACTTTATTGCTTTTGCAGATGTGTTTGTATCTGAGGAGTTTATACACAAACCCTAAACAACTCAGTTGATCGATACCAGAAAGCCAGCCTCTGGTATCAATACTGAATGCAGGCAACAAATAAAAGGCCAGAAGAGGAAAATAATAAAATCTTAGCTCAGTCCAAAATAATTAAATTCAGTGCATCTTTTCAAAAGTATAACAAAGAAACCGCAACACGGGGCCAACCAACCCCACAAAAATAAATAAAATAAAAATCAATAAAATATAGATAGATAGATAAATAAATAAAATGTATTATTAATATAATAATAATAATAATAATAATATAATGATTATGGTGATGTTTATTATTGTTATTGATGTTATTATTATTACTACTAATATTGTTGTTACTATATAATTATATAGTAATAATAATAATAATTTTATTTTGCTGTTATGTTAACTAATAACATACCATAATCATACCTTTTATTATTATTAATTTAATATCATATGAAAAATAAACCACCACCAACAGCAACATAAAAAAAACATCATTAGTAGTAGTAGTAGTGGTAGTAGTATTTTTATTATTTTGCTTTTATATTAACAACATCAAACAATAATAATAATAATAATGGTGGTGGTTTATTTTATTATATTATATTAATGCAAATAAAAGTATTATTTTAATAATTTGCAGATTCCATAAAAGCAGTTTTGAACACATTTTAGTAAATATTACAGTGGGAAAAAAAATAAGCAGTGGCCTAAATGGTCTTATTACATAGAATTATGAATGATAAACTGAAGCAAGATCATGTACTATTAATCAAAGCCTACTACTGCTGATCCACAACACAGGTCCTCTATGGATTCAGTGTATTCTGTTGCTTATGTACAGTGATAAATTCATTTAGACTGTCTGGTTTGTACACAGCAGTGGGAAATCGCACCATTTGGAAGCGTGTTTAAGCTTATTTAAGTTCAGAGTCTGTTCTCCCTAGTGCAGCTACAAACAAATGCAGAACTGAGCAGTTTACACACGCTCCCTGAACAACATGAGCAAAACTCTAGTATTATAGTTCATTCACCTCAAGTTGCTGACACACTCCTCCATTCTCCCTAAACATTACAGGCTTCTGAACACACTTCTGAAAATCCTGAGCCGTTCGACACGCTCCCTAAGCATCATTTTGCTCTAATTTATTTGCTCTCATTGTGCTTCCAAATATCCCACCAGACTCTACACATGCTGTCTTGAACGGGTGGATGGATGGACAGATGATTGAATAGGTAAATATATGTACGGATAGATGGAGGAATGGATGTGTGCCAAAATGATGTTTTTGTCACACCTGCCAGTAGCGGGTGAATTGAGAATATGTAATGGCCATAAATATTTCTGACTGGTCATGAAATGTCTTTTACATCATTTTTCATTTTAATAAAATTGTGTTGATTTATTTATTTATTTGCGTGTGCGTGCATGCTTTTTAATGTAGCAATTCACACAGAATAATAGGGTGATATTAAGTATCTGTGAAGATGAAATTCTGTAATGAAAATCTGCTGAATAATGTATATGAATGCATAAATATATAAATATTTGAGATGTATAATATTTGTTATATATAATGCATGACATATATATATAGTATTTGTTATATTTATTCATTCATAATGTAAAATACAGTATACATACAGTTAATTTATAAGAAAAAATAATTAAAAAGCATAATTAAAATTCTACATACACAATGTGTGTAATACAAATATATATATATATATATATATATATATATATATATAAAATACATAATATATAATGTAATATCTAATAATACATAATAATTAGTGCTGTCAAACGATTAATCGCGAGTAATCACATCCAAAATAAAGGTTTTTGTTTACATAATATATGTGTGTGTGCTGTTTATTTATTATGTATATATAAATACACACACATACAGTATATATATTGAAAATATTTACATGTATATACATTTATATATTTATATTATTATATATAAATATTTTTTATATATTAACATTAAATATTTTTCTTAAATATATACATGCATGTGTTTGTATTTATTTATACATAATAAATATACACAGCACACACACATATATTTTGTAAACAAAAACTTTTATTTTGTATGCAATTAATCTCGATTAATCGTTTGACAGCACTAATAATAATACGTGTGTATATGGATTTATATAAAAGAAGGTATTTCCTTGCATATTTAAATTTTTCACACTTCGTATTTTCATTATTATATTTTTTTATTTTTTGTTATTCATTTATAATGTAAATTACAGTATGTATATAGTTAATGTAAAACCAAAAAATTACAGAAAGTATCATTAAAAATCCTAAAGAAATGTATTTAATATTTATATAATATATATATATATATATATATATATATATATATATATATAATATTTTATTTAAAAACACACAATACATAACTAATACGTAATGTGTTATAATACATTATACATGTGTGTGTATATACATGTTTTTCCTTGCATGTTTTCCTATATAATCATTATATCATATCTTAGCCAGCATCTATGTGAAACGTTACCTCTCCTAACAACATCAAAACTCATTTTTTGTGATTTTCTCTAATGCATGGAACAGATCGCACATGTGTCCCCTATGGGATTCTGTAGGGGGGGTAAAAACATCTTTTAAAATAATTTTCCGTGGCTTTCCACAGAGTTAGAGTTAAAAGCTGCTCTGCAGTCAGTAAACAGTCTCCTGTAGACGAGGCGACAGCAGCTCGAAGTGTGTAAGATCACAGGAGGAGTGCTAAACACAAACACCTCCATCATTATTAGACAGTCGCTTCAGCCGAGCGCACGAACGTCTTTCATTTCATTCACTTACGTCAGGTGAAACAGCCAGAGCCACACTGTCATTCTAGCAATTCAAACCACGCATTGTGTAGCGGTTCCTAACTCGATTTTATTCACTCGTCAGTCACAGTGTATTTGGACGGATGAACGGCCAAGTCTTCAAACTTGTACAACATTGCTTGTTTTCAGCTTTAAACTCTTCAAAAGGCTTGCGAAATCTCGCTCTTTCTCTCTTCTGCTTGTCTCAGCAGTAATTTGCGTCTCTGTGAATCTCGTCTGCAGGTTTCACACATTCGCGTTTGGTCTCCTCCAACCCCGAGTTCTCCTCCTCGTCTTTCCTCCCCCTCCGTCTCATCCTCTCTCATCTCTCTCTTATCCTCTCCTAACACCTTCCTCTCCTCCCTCTCTCGCTGTATCACCCTCCCATTCTCTCGTTCACAAGGACTTACGTGTCTTTTTGTCTCTTTCTCGGTTTCTTACTCTTCCATTCCGTCCCCCTGCGACTCCTTAACATCCTTCCGTCTTTCTCTCGCTCTGTTCTGTCTTCCTCCTCATGATGAAAGGCTCTAAGAATAGCGCTCTCTCTTTCTCTGTCTGCTGTGGCTCCGATAATCACTGCATCTTCTACAGCATGTAAACACCCTGTTTTCTCCATTCTTGAAGCAGCGATACGGCTCGGAGATCCGCATTCGTTCTGCTCGCCGTGATTGCGATCGTTCTGATTATCCTCCATAATGGATCATTTGGAATAATAGACGACTCCCGGAGTTTTATCAAAAGCGTCGTTCGTCATTTCTGTGATAGCATGGCCTGAAGAGCAGTAATAAGCCATATCTTTAAAGTACTTCTCTGGTGGTGTTTCTTTATAAAGCCTTACGTTTTATCTGTAATGTACTGACAGAATTAGGCCAGAAATACCCAAGAAACGTATGAACCCACGCACGACCAGTGATAATAATAAGAAGTGTCTCTTGAGCAGCAGATCAGAATGATTTCTGAAGGATCGTGTGACACTGAAGACTGGAGTAATGATGCTGAAAATTCAGCTTTGATCACAGGAATAAATTAGATTTTAAAATATATTCAAATTGAAAGCAGTTCATTTAAATTGTAATAATATTTCACAATATTACTGTTTTTACTGTATTTTTAATCAAATAAATGCAGACTTAGAAACCAAAAGAGACAAAACAGGCTTTTGAATTGTAGTGTATGTTTGATTAGTTACCTAGAAATAGTGCATAATTGTAAATAGTTCTTCTTATGATAACTTATATTTTAATGGTTCAATATCCTAAAAAAACATTTTGAAAGCTTTTGTAGTTTGCATCCAAGTGCTTGCATAAAATATTTTGTGCCTTACTGTTTGCATTATTTTTTTGACAAGAAAACGGCATTTGCATGAGATTTAAAATGATTTTATATTTATGTAATTTTTTATTAATTATTTTATTTAATAAGTAATTAAGATTAATAAATAATTACATGAATAAATGATTATATTACAATAATTTCTTAATATATTTTTATATATACAATTATTAATATATTTAATATATATTAACTATATATATTTAATATTTATTTAAATATTTAATATTTAACTTTTTCATGTTTAAAAATAATATTTAAAATTAATTATGTATTACTATTACTACTATGTATTACATTAAGATGTAATCTGATATTGTTGTTTTTATCAAAGGACATACACATGAAATTCCTGGAATTATAAAATGACTCGTGGTTAATTGCTTTAATATATCAGTAATCCCAGTTTCTCTTTATGAAATAGTTATAATTAAAGCAGAAATACTGAAAATAACTGTTCAAGTACAAAAGGAGGATAAAAACGGACCATTTATGACATTTACTTGATAAATGTATGCATTTAAATAAACTTGTTTAATCGTTGTTTATTAAAAATAATCTGTGTAAGACAGTGCAAAATTTTTTCAATCAGTGCAAAGGCTCGCTATAAATTATGAATGCCGTTTTGACATTTAGAAAAAGCGTGCAATTTAAAAACCAGCATGAATCGCCTCTGTGCTGAAATCTGCCACTCTCTTGTTTCTTTGTCTTTTTCAGACGGCTGTTGATTTATAGATGCAGTGTGATCTCAGCATGCGTGTGTGCATGTGTGTATGTGTGTGTGTGTGGCCGGTTTACGTTCCTTTGGTGCGCGTTTCGAATTTATGACGCCGACCCCGCCAATGAATCACAGACACACTCATATGGGCCAATTCCCACCTGCAGCCATTCGACGCACAAAACGCACGTAACACCGGCAGTTTCCAAAGGTTTCGACGTTATTTTTATCCACGATGAGTTTCTTGGGAAATCAATGCCTCCTGTGTGAACCTTTAATGACTGTGGAGGAACAAAAGACAAATGCACCGTGAAATAAATGCATGTGGCGATTATAAAATAATTTAAAAACTAAAAAGATAAAAAGGAAGCTACATCTCATGCATATTCTACATGCAACAGATAACTGGCCTGTACAGGTATGCTGTTGTATACTATTGCTGTTTTAGTTAATTGCTTGTAATCACTCGTCTCTCTAATTAATATGCTAATTCCAGTGAATGCAGCTGTTCTTTAGCTAAGCGCAGACTCATTCTCACTGATTGGATCCTTATACAAAGACACCCTCATTAGCAAATCCATTGCTGTTAGTTAAAAGTAGGTTAAAGAGATAGATCACCCAAAAATTCAAATTTTCTCACCATGTCACTTATGTGAGTTTTTCTTCTGTTGAACACAAAAGTAGATTTTTTATTTTTTTTCCCATACTATGAAAGTCAATGGGTACCGTCAACTGTTTGGTTACCAAAATTCTTCAACATATCTTGTACGAGACTCAACAGAAGAAACTTAGGTTTGAAATGACATGAGGGTGTGTTAATGATAACTGACTTTTCATTTTTGGGTGATCTGTCCCTTTAAGAGAAACTTTCGTCTATGAAAGTGTGTGTCTGGGGGATTTGTTTTTTTGAGTACCCTATTTAATGGACGTCACATAAAAAGCCTGCGTGGGTGTTCGGTGTCCAACGTTAAAGCTCTAATCCGTCCGTTTTCCCCCCATATGCGGACTTACTTTCCCACACACTCCGGTCAAGAGCGGTAGCTGTGTAACGAGCCTGGTTGCCATGACGATGAGATCAGAAGTCTGTAGACGTTGAGACCCCGCTTGCCCACTATGACCAGTAAACCCCATTCAGGTAGCAGCAATTATCCAGTGGGGCCTCAAACAGACTCTGTGTGTGTGTTACAGGCATGATGTCATCAGTAAACTTTTGTCTCTGGTCTTTTTGTTTGCCCCCACGTTCCCCTCCTCTCCCGTTCTCCTCTTTTTGTTTTCTCCTTCCGTTTATTCTCTTTCTCAGTACGAGTGCCCTGCGCCACTGTGACTCGATTCAACACAGCCGCCCCCTTTCTTTCTCTTCCTCCTTGTGTCTCTCTTCATCTCTGATATGGGTCAGTGATGGGGCGCCCTGGGATGCGCCTGATCAGAAAGCATACTTAAGGACCCGCAGGCACTTTGACAAGCCACGGAGAACGTTACTGTAGGAGCACAACAGCAGGGTTACAAAAGTAAAAAAAAAAAAATTAAAAAAAACAACATAGCAAAAATTGGTTTTCGTAGTGATAAAGTATAATCTTTTCTATTGTAATTTTAACTTTATTAAAAAACTTTTTTTAAATAAATTGCACTACTCACATTCCTTATAGGTAATATATTATTATCTAAAAATTGGGTTCCATGAGATTTTTAAATGTTTTTTTTTATAAAAAGTCTCTTTTGCTCACCAAGGCTGCATTTATTTGATAAAAAATACAGTAAAATCTGTAATATTGTGAAATATTATTACTATTTAAAATAACTGTTTTCTATGTGAATGTACTTTAAAATATAATTTATTCCTGTGATGCAAAGTTGAATTTTCAGCATCAGTCTTCAGTGTCACATGATCCTTCAGAAATCATTATAAAATGCTGATTTGCTGCTCAAAAATATTTCTGATTATTATCAATGTTATAAAGAGTTGTGTTGCTTAATATTTTTGTGGAAACAGTGCTACATTTTTTCAGCATTCTTTGTTGAATAAAAAGTTCAAAAGAACAGCATTTATTTGAAATAGAAATTTTATAATATTATAAATGTTTTTACTGTCACTTTTGTTCAATTAAATGCATCCTTGCTCAATAATGAATCCTTTCTGACTCCAAAAATTTCAATGATTTACTACTATTATATTTTTTATTTATTGCATATGTCGTTTTGTTTAGACTAGTGCTGTCAAATGATTAATCGCGATTAATCGCATCCAAAATAAAAGTTTGTTTACATAATATATGTGTGTGTACTGTGTATATTTATTATGTATATATTTAAGAGAAATATGTTGTTTATATATTAAAAATATTTATATATAATATAAATTACATGAATAAATATGCATGTAAATACATGTAAATATTTTCAAAATATATACTGTATATGTGTGTATTTATATATACATAATAAATATACACAGTACATATATTATGTAAACAAAAACTTTTATTTTGGATGCGATTAATCGTTTGACAGCACTAGTTTATACTAATTATTTGCTTGTTTATCTTTCAGTATTTTTTTCCTCACTACTATATACCATGTATAATTTTTTTAATTTATTTTTTAGTGTTCCCTTCAGTGCTTTTCAACAGTACTGGTCTGTTGCTCAATCTATAGCGCCATGCCAAAGAAATAAAATTTTTATCCGGTCTAAGTTTGTAGACTGAACTGAACATGAGGTGGAAAAACGGTCCATCACAAAACCATGGGAAGGAAACTATTGAGTTGCTGCATGTAGCGAGACCAGTGCAGACCGACTCACAAACAAATGACTCTTGTGATATCATTATTTTAACTGAATCCTTCAAGAAGTCTATTTTGCTCCTTTACAGTATCATTCATTACTTTTAGTGAATTTCATCTAACAACAATGAAGCTAGTTTTGTGAATTTAAGGTTTGTGAAACGTAATCACTGTCATTACCTGTAGTTAGAGACTGCAGAAGTGGTTGGATCACAGAATATTTATAAAGCGCCTGCTACAACGAGTGATTTTGTGTGTTGCAGGTCTGATTACCACAACCTCTCGGAAACTGGATCGTGAACAACAAGCTGAGCATGTACTGGAGGTGAGACACACTCATGCGAACCCACATTCACACATATAGCTACGTTCACACAAACACACATCAGGTGTGAGAGCTGCGAGCCATGCTAATTTGCACTGCCTCCAAATTGCAGATCAATTTTGTGAGGGACGGGAGAATTACCACAATTTTCACTTCATATGGGCGCAAGATTATCGACGTGTTCTGACTGAGTCCTATAGAAGCCTGTTTCAAATTCAAAATGCTTGCTGTTCGCATATGTTTAAGTGCGAAAGTCAATGTTTTCGAGTGGGTGTTTTGTGTTTGTAATAAAAGCGATTTGTCGCGATTTGTCGTGTCTTTTAAGAACGAACTTGTCACTCATGTTATGTTACCCGTTCACCGTGTGGTCCCTTGACACCCAAACAGTACACAGACCAAGCACCCCTTTAATTTATTACAACCCCCTCTTTTTTCTTATTTATTGCTCCCTCTTTCTTTCTCTCAGACAGACAGATTGAATTTGTACAGGCGTGGCACGGCAGTCTGTGAAGGAAGTGAAGAAAGTGAATTGAATTAATCGTTCTGTTGTTGCTGCCGAGATGGATGGCGCACACAGTGTCTTTTGTTTTTAATGATATCATTTAAATGTTCCACTGCACTCTTCTAATTGGCCGGTGGCCACGTGCGGCCGTGCTGATTGGTGGATGAGCTATGGGCATGTTTGCTAACGAAAAAGAAAAATGGATTGAATATCAGAAACAGGAAATGAGAGAAAAGCAGAATATGACTCATCATCACTCCATTCTACAGAGAGAAAAATATGTAGAAGATCAGATGCATAGAGAATCTTATTTCTCCTTTCCTGTCCATTTATAATGGGTTTTTACCATGAATAGTAGTGTTTACTAAGGCAAGCATCTCTTGTGCTGTGACTCATGCTTCGCTGTAACTCTCCCCACAATGAAATGAAATGAAATTAAAATGTTTCTTGAGCAGCAAATCAGAATATTAGAATGATTTCTGAAGATTCATGTGACACTGAAGAAAATTCAGCTTTGCATCAGTTTAGAAACATACTCATATAAAAAAAGCTATTTTAAATTGTAATAATATTTCACAATATTACTGTTTTTGCTGTGTTTTTGATCAAATAAATGCAGCCTTGGTGAGCAGAAAAGACTTCATTACTGTTTTTGTGTTCAGGTGACTGTATCAGACGGCGGTCCTTCTCCCAGACACACCACAGTATGGGTGGTGATCCAAGTGTTGGATGTTAACGATAACAAACCAACGTTTCCAGAGAAGGTGTACCAGGTCCGTTTACCCGAGCGCACCCGTAAACAGCGAGGCGCTCCTATATATCGGGTGTTTGCTTACGACCAAGACCAGGGCGCCAACGCTGAACTCTCCTACAGCATCGTCGATGGCAACGAGGATGGGAAGTTCGTAATCGATGCCAAAACCGGTGTGGTTTCATCGCCCAAGAAACAGTTCACAGCTGGAACCTACGATATTCTTACCGTGAGTCACCTTTGACCCTTGAGCTCCTAAATGAAGTTAATCTCACACATGTATGTGATTATAAAATGAAATACAGTGTTTTATATTATGTGACTAAAATAAAATAAAATAAAAAAGAATAATAAAACAAAACAAAAAAATAATAAAATAAATAAAATAACAAATAAAATAAAAACAATACAGTTATAAATAATAGAATAAAATAAAAAGAATAATAATAATAAAACTAAATAAAATAAAAAAGAATAATAAAACAAGACAAAATAAATAATAAAATATAATAATAAAATAAAGTAAATAAATAAAATGATTAATAAGCTTGGTAGACCATGTTTAGAGCTGTTTAGACCACTTTGTTGATGCACCACATACCTGACATGTTCCATAAACATGCCAGTTTTTCCCCCACATAATTGGAATTATATAAATCATCCATATGTGATATTAGGACAAGAGATAGTCTCACTAGGTTTAATCAGAAGTGTAAACTCATAGATAATAATTTCCAGGTCTTGGAAAAACTCTCTTGACATATATAGCAGCTCAATCCTCTTAATGAGGGAGTTGACATTTTAAATGTCTTTTTCTTGTAAAAGGTTCATTCTTTTGTTTGCATTCAATGCAAAGGTCAACACTGGATGCATTCTTCCATTTGAGTTCAGTGCTTTTAATCCCTGGTGTTCTTGTCTTCCTGATGTGCGTTTAACCTCTGACCGCAGGTGAAGGCAGTGGATAATGGACGTCCTCAGCGCTGGGCCACGGCTCGTTTGCACATCGAGTGGATCCGCCGTCCTCCGGCCAGTCCTATTCCTCTCGCCTTCGACGAGCAGCTTTACAATTTCACCGTCATGGAAACCGACAAAGTGGCGGACATCGTAGGCGTGGTGTCTGCCCAACAGCAAGGCTCCGCCTCCTTGTGGTTTGACATCACAGGTGAGTGCTTGGATGCTTTATGTTAATGTGATGATCTATGCATTTTAGATGACTTTAGCTGCAGGATAGAGATGCAAGTGTATATTTAGCATTTAGTGGAGGATTGAAAATAAATGCCAGGGGTTGGGATTTATTGTAACAATGTTTGAAATTTGAATCTTTTTTACATTTTAAAATTCTAAATTTTTAGAAATAATTGTACTTTATTTATAAACAAATCTTTAAATATATATATATAATTGGATTTTATAATGATAGGTTTAGCTTACAGTTAGATGAAATTCATTTACAGATTAATTAGGCCAAATATTTGCATATTATGGTTTAGAGTTGGTGGGAATGTTTGTGGTTCACTGCATGATTTGTGGCGTTGTATTGCTATCTTTTGCCATTCCACGGTCGCCATGGCGATTGCTTGCCGCTGTCTGTATCTATGGTGATGTAAGGTTTGTATACACACAAACAAACGACTAATACATTTTAAATAATTGATCATAAAACAAACCTAAATTAATTATTATATTATATTATATTATATTAAAACAAACCAAATATCAACTGCAAAAAACACATACTAATGACTGCCCTGATGGTTAATTATTGTATTATATTATATTATATTATATTATATTATATTATGTATACAGTCTTAGAAAGTGTGTTAATTTAAATAATGTTTTACAGTAATATTAATAAAGCTAAGTTCTTACACATTGATGTTCCGGACACTGAGGTCCTGTATCTGTTGATATGGTAGGCAATGGGAGAGTCAGATTTGCAGCATGCATGCCGTTTGGTGTTCAGATACCTTCTGTTTGCTTTAGCAGCACCTGCTCTGCACTCTTTCGCTGCTCTGCCTCTCTTTTTCTCCTCCTCTTCTTGAGTCACAGGCCACTTCTTCTTTATTTCTTTTATCCTTCGACTCTTCATTCTTTACTTCTGTTGTTCTATCTCTCGTCCATCCTCTCTTCCTCTCTCTCACTCTCTCTCTTTTTCTAAATGCTTCGTATGGGAAGGTCCACGCTCTTTCCGTGAGATGTTCTATATACTCCAGACCGCTTGCGGCAGGAACTGTTCTACAGAAGGTATCTTTACCAGTTCAGCCGAACTCTTTTCCTCTTTTCTTTTTCTTAACTCCTGTCTCTGTCAGTTTTTTCTTTCTGTGGTTTCTCTCTTTCTCTTTTTTAATTCTGTGTTGTGATCTCTTCTTCTGTCTTCAACTCTGTCTGCATGTCCAGGGCGCAACGCTAAGGATTTATTATTATTTTTTTAATTAATAAATTAATTAATTTATTAATTGATTTGTACTTTGCCTGGCAAAATTTTCAAATTTCCCACCACAAAGAAAAAAAAAGTTAGTTTTCTTTGTTTTTGACCCATGCAACCTTGTATTGTAATAAAGTTGTTACAACACCAACATTTTAGATTTGGTTAACACTGAAATTTCCCAATTTTCTATTCCCATTTGATACCACATCAAAAACTAATACAAAGTTCAAACACTGCAACAAACAAACAGTCATTAATAAAACGAACAAAGTACAAGCAATAGCACAGAAAAATACAATAGAAAAGTGATAGAAATTAAATAAACAGTGCTTTAAGTTTTTCAGGTAGTTCTAACAGTAGTATTCAGATAAGAAATACTGCAGAAATTGAATAATCAAATGTAAAATAATGCATAATCTCAACTGTATAAACTGATAAAACTGCAAAAATGATTCAGTCACGAGCAGTGTTTTCTTCTTTTTCTTTTGTTGTTTGATTAACATTAAAGGGATAGTTCGCCCAAATATGAAAATTTTGTCATCCTTTACTTACCCTTAGGAACAATTTCAGAGTGAGTAAAAGCAATGCTAGCTCATGACCATTTTGTACGTATTTTACGAGGTGGCTAATTCATATGAATTCGTACGACCTCACTCGTACGATTTTATACGATTTGTCTGGACCCCAGTGAGTGAACTGTCCCTTTAAGGACACAAACCGCAGCAGGTTTATTAAGCCGCTGTCACGGATCCACTATACTGATACACGTGGATTTTCACAGGATGTTAACGTTCACTTAAAGGGATAGTTCACTTTGAAATTAAAATTTGATATCTATCAGCTTACCCCAAGGGCATCCAAGATGTAGGTGTCTTTTTTTCTTCAGTAGATCCAATTTTGATATTTTTAGGTCAAACCGTTCTGGTCTGTCAGTCATATAATGGCAGGTGTAGGTCACTGTAACTATAAGAGGGAAAAAGAACATGCACAGAGAAATCCAAATTAAACAATTCCCCATCGTAACTACACATTGATGGCCTAAGACACGAAACGAGCGGTTTGTGTGAGAAAACGAACAGTATTTATATCGTTTTTTACCTCTTGTACACAACCATGTCCAAGTGATCTGAGTGCGCGCACGCATCCGGTGTGTGCGCCAGAGCGCGCGCTCTGGCTTAGTCTGCGCAAGCGCCGGAAAGCGCCGGAAGTGATCTCTCGCGCCAGAGCGCGCGCACACACGTCACACACCGGATGCGCGCGCTCTGGCTTAGTCTGCGCAAGCGCCGGAAAGCGCCGGAAGTGATCTCTCGCGCCAGAGCGCGCGCTCTGGCGCACACACCGGATGCGTGCGCGCACTCAGATCACTTGGACATGGTTGTGTACAAGAGGTAAAAAACGATATAAATACTGTTCGTTTTCTCACACAAACCGCTCGTTTCGTGTCTTAGGCCATCAATGTGTAGTTACGATGGGGAATTGTTTAATTTGGATTTCTCTGTGCATGTTCTTTTTCCCTCTTATAGTTACAGTGACCTACACCTGCCATTATATGACTGACAGACTAGAACAGTTTGACCTAAAAATATCAAAATTGGATCTACTGAAGAAAAAAAGACACCTACATCTTGGATGCCCTTGGGGTAAGCTGATAGATATCAAATTTTAATTTCAAAGTGAACTATCCCTTTAACTTAATACTCACCAAAATGGTGATTTTAACATAATTCAGTTTAAATTTGTGCGTTAACGTGATAAAAACGCGAAAGAGAATTGAAATCCGTATTGTGCATTGTGTGAGAGACGGTTGTATGTGCGCGCGCAGGAAATCATTTTCTTTTGCATCTAATAATGTTGTAACGGACAAAAACAGACCAAAATACGTCCAAATGCCCATCTTGGAGAGTTCTCTTTCACCTCTTAAATGGTTTTTAAATCGCTTGAATGTTTACATTGACTTAAGGAGACTTATAAATGCCTGCAAATGATAAACTTACGCAATGACAATTTCATCAGGTCAGTCCTTATTGTCTAGCCCTGATGATCTCTATCTCTATCTCTACTGTCTGTCTCTTTTTCTACCTGACTGTCTGTCTTTCTGTCTTCTCTTTGTTCTCTCTGCATGTTTATCTCTCTCTTTCTGTGATTCTATTTGTCTGTTTCTTCTCCTGTCTTTCTCTCTTTCTCCCTCTCTCTATATATTTATATAAGTTCAGCAGAACTGCTCTTGCTCTGTTGCCATTTAACCATCAGCTAGCTCTGCTTTCCCATCATCCCTTGGTGTTGTGCTGTATTGCTTAAACATGATTGGTTGGGATGTGAATTTGAGGGCGTGTTTCTTGATACAAATGTGATTTAAATGTGTGTTTGATATATTGCTGTATGCATGTGTGTGCGCTTAGCATTTACTGTGCAGTGGCGATAATGGTTTAATTCCTGCTTCCATCCGTGTGTGTGTGTGTGTGTGTGTGTGTGTGTGTGTGAGTTTGTGTTTTGTTTATGAGCTACCTAAAACCCTTCTGGCGGTCGTTGACCCAGCCTTATCATCTGCGGCCTGATTAAATGCGTCATTAAACAGCCAATCGAGTGTGCATAAAGGTCAGGGGTCAGTTCAGGGTTAGCTTGCCAGACGAGGGAGCGTGTGTGAGGGCAGTGAGGGTGGACGGTGATGAATGAAAGGGTGTGTAAGCGTCTGTATGCGTATGTAAGTGTATCCCTCCACCAGGTGTTACAGCAACAGGCGGCACGAGATGATTAATGCGCCCTGGGTAGAACGAGTGTGAAGAGGGAGCATAGCGTCCTGCCAAAACACACTTTCACCTCTGTTCACATGCATAGGGGTTCAAACACACTCATGCAACAACGCGATCTACGTCTTAAAGGGATAGTTCACCTGTAAATGACAGTTCTGTCACCATTTGCTCACCCTCATGTTGTTCCAAAATGACATGACTTTTTTTCTGTTATAGACACGAGTCAGAATTGTGACTCTGCTTTTTTCTATACATTGAAAGCAAATAGCTTTAGGGGGCTTAAAAAACACCAGAAAAGTAGTGCATGTGACTTGAACGCTATATCTTTTAAGTCTTTTGAAGTTTTGTGTGAATGAATGAAAGCAGACTGAAATTTAAGTCTTGTTTGTGATGTTAAAATTTAAATGATATGATAAAATGAGTGATACCAAAATTTGTTATTGATTGTTTTGTGACTAATTACAATGTAGCAAAACTAGTCTAGAGTGAGATTTGAGGCCTGTGGTGGAGGGCAAGATTTACCGTGAATGATAACTGAAATTTCAATTTGTTTCTCACACAAAGTTATCATGTGCTTGAAACTATTTTTATGGTGCATTTTGGAGCTTGACAGCTTCTGGTCTGCTTTTGTTGTGTGGAAAAGCACAATGTGAACGTTCTTTGAACTAACATCTGTTGTGTTGCATGGAAGAAAGGTTTGGATTGACGTGAGGGTGAGTAAATAATCACAGATATTTCATTTTTGGGTGAACTATCCCTTATAGTCTAAAAGCTGGCTTTCACTGTGCGATAACAGTTGTTTCTTCGATCCATATTTTTGGTTTGCCTTTGCCTTTTGTTGGTGTTAATAGTCTATGAGGCAATCTTTCCACTTTGAGCCGAGTCTAGAGAGTGCTGTGTGTTTGTGGGCAGCATGTATTTGTTAGACTGTGTTTGTGTAGGATGTGTAGAAAAATATAGACTTGAAGTCTTAGAAAATGGAGGAATCTTTTTATATAACTTCAGAGTAGCACAAACATGTATATGTCTGCATATATTGTGTTAGTGTTTTGCATATGTAGGATGTCGGTATATGTGTTTTATTTAAAGATATATTGCATATGTGGGGTGTGCGTGTTATATGTGCATTGCATATGTGGGGTGTGTGTTGTGTATTTGCTGTGTGTGTGTGTCTGTGAGTATAATGAGGAAATCCCATCCTACTTATGTTTAGCACTTCCAAACCCTCTATCGCCTCCATCTGGTGTACCTGAGTACTACAGTGGTGTGAGTTTGAATCTGTGTGCAATATCTGTATATGAGTGTGAGCTTGTGTGTGTGTGTGTGTGTGTGTGAGAGAGAGAGAGAGAGAGAGAGAGAGAGAGAGAGAGTGAGTGAGCTGTAACGTATAGAGTTTGTGTTTAATCATGTTTTCTCTTTTTGTGTAAGGCGGTGATGTGGACAGTATGTTTGACGTTGAGAAAGGTGTCGGCACTGTCGTCATCGCTAAACCTCTGGACGCAGAGCAGCGATCATTTTACAACCTCACTGTGGAGGTTACAGATGGGACTAATATAGCGTACACTCAGGTAAACACACACACACACATACACACAAATAAAAATAAATAAAATAAACATTCACGGACACTTGATACATGATACTAATACACTGATATATAATCATTTATTATTTTATATTAATATAAATATGTACATATTGATTATAATTTCTTTCTCTCTTATTATTATATTATTATAATTAATATTATATATATAATTTTTCATATTTATAATAATTCATAGATAGAATTTCTCTCCACATGTACACCTTTATTTTTTATTGATGTAATATATTAGTCAAATTAATATTTTATCTGTATGTAAAATTAATATTAATGTTTATATCATTTATATTTTACCTTATATTAAATATATATTAATATAATTAATATTAATATTTATAAATCTGTATTAATTCATGTGTATAATCCGCATTTCTCTCCACTTCATTTTTAAATATCGTTTGGCATTTTTTTCACTTACTTTTTTGCACTCCTTTTCTTCCTTAGAATATGGCCAGACATGATGTTAAAAGGCAGCATAATGTTTCTTCCTATCTTTTGGAGCAGCTTTTTTGTCTTTTACACGCTTTTGAAAGTGTCTAGGGAGGAAGCTCACTTGGTTTTGGAGCAGAGTTAGTGTTTGTCCGTTTGACAGCGGCTGTTTAGTTGATGATTGATGCTGATGTTTGATGGTGAGGGTTTGATTGATAACGTCTGTCATCGTTCAGATTGCCTATCCCTGATGTCAAGGTCCTATGGGATTGATAGCGCCGTTGCCATGGATACGAGCCTTTTTCTGTGTAATATGTCTGTGAAGGTCAGAGTTTAAAGGACACAATCCATCCTGAAAGGAAAAATGTGGAAGAGTGAGGAAAAATGAATGATCGATCTGTTTATCTTTCGGAGTAGAAGCTGCTGCAGTGCTTTGGGAGGAGGGTGACAGGAAGAGCTCTCACATGTATTCAGTTAATCTGAACTATATATACAAAGTAAATTAACATATATACACATGCACAAGAAGATAAACACAAAAGATAACTAATTCAGATTCAGTCAGTTGCGTATGTTGGATGCAAATGCATTCCTTTTAAAATTACAAAGTGCAAACACACATGTGAACAAAGAGTGCTGGAGGGAGGGTCAGATAAGGGACAAATGGAAAAATTTTTTTGAAAGTGATTGTATTCTTCTCCAAGACTTGTTCTCTATTTAGAAAGCACCATCTTTCACACACGTTCATACTCAAATATACATTCATTCACTGTCTGCGACACGCGCACACACACACACACAGATGGAACTCAGCGTGACTCTGCAAGGCCGAGCGTAAGACGGAAGTGCACGTCTGTTATTACTTTATAATTAGATCAGCTAGCGTGTTTCGATCTCACACACTCGCAGACACTCACAGTTGTGTGCTCTCATGCTGTCTGCGTGCTCCTCTGACCGGTGGGGCTATTAATACAAGTTAGCGACAACTGAGCGTTTGCGTCAGCCAATTTGTTTGCGTTTCAGCATTCAATCAGCTTCGATTTGTTCGTACACTCATGGTGCGTGCAAGTCATGTGATTTTCATTAAGTTCTATCCAGCTTTATCAGCATTGATCAGAGAAGTTCACTTAGACTCATAGTAAATAAAACTCCTGAAATGTAGAAAATTTGCAAACACATCAGTCAATACAAGGCTGCTTTATTTAGATGTGATAAAAGTTACTAATATAATATATAGTGCTTGAATTTCATGAGCTTTCTTATTGAGTACAGATGAGAAAAAACATTTCCAGATTGCATTTTCCACTTTCGATCATTTATTTTGACAGAAAACCCAAAGAACCCAAAGAACTTGCACAATGTGGAATTTTCAAGTGAAGGATTATTTTATTTTATTTTGTTTTTTGTTTTGTCTTGTTGTTGTTTATTATTATTATATTTAATTTAACTTTTCATTTTTCATCTAATATTTATATTTTATTTCACCCAAAAATGAAAATTCTGTCATTAATTACTCACCCTCATGTCGTTCCAAACCTAAATCCGGTAAAAGCCTTAATTCATCTTCAGAACACAAATGAAGATATTTTTGATGAAATCCGAGAGCTCTCTGACCCTCCATAGACAGCAAGGATCCTTACACGATCAAGGCTCAGAAACGTAGCAAGGAGATCATTAAAATAATCCATGTGACAAGTGGCTCAACCGTAATTTTACAAAGCTACAAAGCCTTTTTGTGCGCAAAGAAAACAAAAATAACCACTTATTTTTACACTCATCCATTTTGGAGAGTATCACATATGTAAACAACATATGCTGTTCTGTGTCAGCAGCACCGTACGCAGATATGCTGTTTACGTTGTTTACACTTTAATCTGAACGTTAACAACGTATACGCATTCATACGTTGCATACGTTGTTTATGTTTGGGATATTCTCCAAAATGGCGCTATAGGGTGACGCGGAGGTTCACGAATTGTTGAAAAAATCATTATTTTTGTTTTCTTTGCACACAAAAAGTATTCTCGTAGCTTCGTACAGGTCAGAGAGCTCTCGGAATGCATCAAAAATATCTTCATTTGTGTTCCGAAGATGAACGAAGGTCTTACAGGTTTAGATGACAGATTAATGACAGAATTTTCTTTTTTGGGTGAACTATCCCTTTAAGTTATAGTACTGTAGGTTTTTTTGTTGTTGTTGTTGATTTTTACTTTTTTTCTAATTAGTTTTTTTTTTTTTTTCACTTTAGTTTTAGTAATTTTCGTATTTCAACTGAAACTCATTATTTCACTAAGTTGCCTTTTTTTAAGTTTTAGTTTTTTATCTAATATTTGTATTTTATTTTATTTCAGCTTGAACTATATATATATATATATATATATATATGAAGATTTTATTTGCAAAAACAGATAACATCTGTTTTTTTTAATTTGCAAAAATCATGTTTTTTATTATGTTATCATGTTTTTATTGTGTTTTATTGTGTTAGCTGTTTTTTTAGTAATTTTTTTAATCTAGTCAAAATAACCCAACTGCAGTTTGATTGAGATTAATTTGAATGTTCAGGGAAAAAACATGATTTCATGATTTTTTGCAAATAAACTCTTCATATATATATATATATATATATATATATACAGTACAGGTCAAAAGTTTGGAAACATTACTATTTGTAATGTTTTTGAAAGAAGTCTCTTCTGCTCATCAATTTCGTATTTATTTGATCAAAATACAGAAGAAAAACAGTAATCTTGGGTCAAAATGTTATTTATTAATATAACATAATTATTTCTGTTTTAATATATTTTAAAATATAATTTATTTTCGATTCGAATAATAAAGTCCATCAGCCATTACTCCAGTCTAAATAGTCACATTTTCCTTTCAGAAATCATTCTAATATGCTGATTTATTATTAGAATTATCAATGTTGGAAACAGTTGTGCTGCCAAATATTTATTTATTTATTTTTATTTTTTGGAAACTGCAATACTTTTTTCAGGATTATTTGATGAATAAAAAGTTAAAAAAGTACAGCCTTTATTTAAAATATAAATCTTTTCTAACAATATAAATATTTGCTATCACTTCTTATCAATTTAACACATCTTTGCTGAATAAAAGTTTTAATTTCTTTCAAAAAAAAAGAAAGAATAAAAATTTACTGACCACAAACTTTTGAACGGTAGCGTATACTGTTAAGAGATTTCTATTTTAAATAAATGCTCTTCTTTTTAACTTTTTATTCATCAAAGAATCCTGAAAAAAAGTATCACAGGTTCCAAAAAAATATTAAGCTGCACAACAGTTTCCAGCACTGATAATAAATCAGCATATTAGAATGATTTCTGAAGGATCATGTGACACTTTAGACTGGAGTAATGGCTGATGGAAATTCAGCTTTGAATCACAGAAATAAATTATATTTTAAAGTATATTAAAACAGAAACCATTATGTTATATTGTAATAACATTTTGCAAGATTACTGTTTTTCTTCTGTATTTTTGATCAAATAAATGCAGGCTTGATGAGCAGAAGAGACTTCTTTCAAAAACATTACAAATAGTAATGTTTCCAAACTTTTGACCTGTACTGTATATATATATATATAGTTTCAGTTAATAGTAGCAACACTTCTACTGAGAAATTACATCTCATGTTGACTTCCTATATGTTTTTAAAAAAAAATTTCACAGGTCCACATTATTGTTCTGGACAACAACGACAACGCCCCTGTTTTTTCCCAGCCCACCTATGACATCACAATCACAGAAGACACGCCCCCGGATACTGAAGTGGTTCAGGTTTTGGCGTCTGACCGCGACGAGCGTCACCGTTTGACCTTTAGCCTCCAGAGCAGCGTTGACCCCAGCAGCATGCGGCTCTTCCGCATCGACCCTAACAATGGAATCATCTACACGGCTCGCAGACTGGACCACGAGAGCCGAACGCAGCACATCCTCACCATCATGGTAACTCAGATTGCTACAAATAGATATTATGAAAATACCACATAACCAGAACACCACAGCAACCACATAGTAATGCATTAAACTCTTTAGAAATGCATAGCAATGCTTTGGCAACCATTATTTTGACTTGATTCAGTAAACAACCACCACTCACACGTTTTTCAGGAAATGAAAGATCTAGTTTTACTATTTTTATTATTTGAATGATATCCTATATTTTTTTTGTTTTAATTTATTTTTATTATTTTCTTTAATTTTTTCTTTAATTTGTTTTAAATTATGAAGACTTGAACATCTCATAGATAAATAGATGTAAATAGTCTACATGTGAATTTTTTTTACCAAATAAAGTTTTATTTTATTTTATTTTATCAAGCACTTTTCTTTCTTTAATTAATTTGTTTTCAAAAGTATTAAGAACTGGACCAAGCAAGCTCACAGATTTAAGTCTACATATGAATTTCTTTTTGTATTTTATTTTATTTTTGAGAGAACATTGTGACTTTCACTGGATAGATAAAGCAGCAGAGTAATCGTTTGATTAGTGTTGGTAGTT
The DNA here is from genome assembly GCA_021397915.2 of Tor tambroides. Taxonomy (NCBI): domain Eukaryota; kingdom Metazoa; phylum Chordata; class Actinopteri; order Cypriniformes; family Cyprinidae; genus Tor; species Tor tambroides. The sequence continues at coordinate 4,721 of JAFVLL020035687.1, read as the reverse complement.
TGCCTCCCTCCTGTCTCTCTTTCACACTCTCCATGCTTGAGTGCAAGTATGACAGGAACAGGAGATTGCTCCTTGTGCTTTGGCAGCCGTCACTAGTTTAATGTCGTCTGCACCTGTGTCGTTTCTCCACTGTGATCTAATTATTGATCTGATCTGTATCACTCCTTGTTTCCGCACTCCCCTGATGAGGGTGAGAGACAGTGAGTGTCATATCTAATAAGCACATGGATATTCCTGCTGCCTGCAAACAGATGAAATTTGTTATTATAATCCGGAGAGAGATGTTATCCACTCCGTCTGGCAGTGAGCGAGTTTGTTTTGTGTGTATGAGGTTGTGTGTGTGTTGCTGTTTCCTTGTGTTGGATATTGCTGTCTGTCTCAGACAGGGAATTAATTTTTGTTTCTCTCTACCACTCTCTTTATTTTGTCTCCATCTTCTTTACTTTCCTTCTATATTAGGTGAAGGATCAAGAGTTCCCGTACAGACGTAGTCTTGCTCGTGTCCTGATTGGTGTAGAGGATGTGAATGACCACGCCCCTCTTTTTACCATGGTGATGTATGATGGACAGGTGTATGAATCAGCAGCACTGGGATCAGCTGTTCTCACAGTTACTGCACTCGATAAGGACAAGGGCCAAAATGCGCAAATCAGTTACAGCATCGACTCAGGTATGCACACACTTACACACACTACCTGTCAAAGTTTGAACGCACTTCATTGAATTTCTCATGATCTTTACTTAACTTTTGGATAAATTGATTTTGGATTTGTGTTTACATATGTCATTACCAATTTTATTTAATTATTATTTTAAAATAATTTTTTTCAATTTAATTTTAATGGATGGTTACATACAATGAAGGAAAAGTAGCCACTTAGCCAGCATACATGGAAACAATACAGTTTTGAAGAAGCTTAAAAAAAAGAATTTATACTTTTTGTTCACATTTTTTTGGCAATTTTTTTAAATTATTGTTCTAAAATGATGAAAACTGTGAAAAAGTGTATGTGTACAAATTTTTACTATTTTGTTTACACATATAATGGCAGTGACACATGTATGTTCTTTTATACAGTAATGTGTAAGCTAATACAGCATATTTGTAAGATCTTATTTTTCTTACACTCTCTTTTTTTCTTTTTCAATTTAGGGAACACAGGAAACACTTTCCGCATTGATTCTGTTTTGGGCATCATCTCATTGGCTCGGGAGCTGGACCTGTCCAACATTGGTCACTATGTCTTGTCTGTCAAAGCAACGGATAACGGTTCTCCAGCATTGTCTTCAACAGCTGTCGTCCGAATCGCTGTCACCTTGTCCGATAATGCTGGTCCCAAGTTTCCCCAAAGTGAATATCAGGCGGAAATATCAGAAGGTGTTGCCATTGGAACTTCAGTCATCACAGTGAACGCTCTAAGTCTGTCCACCCTGACCTATGACATTCGCCACGGCAATGGTCATCGGACGTTCCGCATCAATCAGTACAGTGGCGTGATCACTACGCAGAAAACACTAGACTTTGAAACGGTTTCCTCCTATGTGCTAATAGTCACCGCAAGCAACATGGCTGGACAGGCCTCAAATGCAACAATAACAGTTACAGTCCTCGACCAAAATGACAATGCTCCAGTGTTCCAACAGATGCGGTACCATGGAAGTATCAGTGAAGGTGCCGGGCTTAACAGTGTTGTGCAAAGTGACAATGGACAACCACTAGTCATACGAGCAAGCGACGCTGACCGCAACCATAATGCCCTGTTGGTGTACCAGATCATGGAAGAATCTGCCAGGCGCTTCTTTGCAGTAGATGCTGGTACTGGCTCTATAAGGACAATTGCTCAGCTTGACCATGAAACCACACCTACATTTCGCTTCCATGTTAACGTCAGAGACAGCGGACATCCACAGCTCTCAGCTGAGCGTCCTGCAGAAGTTACCATTGAGGTGCAAGATGTCAATGATTGCCCCCCTAAGTTTTCTCAGGATTCCTATGAAGCTGTCCTTTTGCTCCCAACTTATGAAGGTGTGGAAGCCCTACAAGTTTTTGCTACAGATCCCGATGGTAATAGCCAATCAGAGCTCACTTACTCGTTGACAGATGGCAGTATAGAACATTTCAGCATTGAGCCAAGCACTGGACTGTTGACTGTAAGAAACAGTACTTTTAGTAAAGAACGATTCCGCTTCAACGTCCGTGTTTCAGATGGACGCTTCTCCAGTACCGCTCTGGTTACTGTCCTGGTGCATGAGGCTCTGGACAGTGGCCTGGCTTTTACTCACAATACTTACAATGCCAACATTGAGGAGAACAATGGCAACATAACAACAGTTGCTGTCGTTACAGCACTAGGGAACAAACTGAATGAACCCCTGCGTTATACTTTGTTAAATGCAGGTGGGAAATTTCGCATTAGGCCAACATCCGGTGCCATTGAAACTGTCGGAGTCCCATTGGACAGGGAGGATAAGGAGGAATACGGACTTCTGGTACAAGCAGGCCGTGAGGAAGATCGGCTCCGTGTTGCAAGAGCATTGGTCCGAGTTCAAGTCACCGATGTCAATGACAATTCTCCAGTTTTTGTTGGATTGCCATACTATGCTGCAGTGCAAGTGGAAGCGGAGCCTGGGACAGCGATATTTCGAGTGACAGCAGTGGACCAGGACAAAGGACAAAATGGAGAGGTTAACTACTTTCTCCAGGATGAACTGGGACATTTTGAAATGGACCGTTTGAGTGGCGAACTTCGCTTACGGAGAGCTTTCGAGGCTGATCTCTCTAGTGTGGAATATCAGGTTCTGGTGTTCGCCCGTGACATGGGAACACCGCCTCTTTCCTCTTCAGTCACCTTTCCCGTCACGGTGGTAAACAGAGCAATGCCAGTGTTCGACCGACCATTCTACTCAGTGAAAGTGAGCGAAGACATACCAATATGGACTCCAATTCTGGGAATAAACGCCAGCAGCCCAGAAGGCCAGAGTGTCCTTTACACAATCACGCACGGTGACCCTGGAACACTCTTCTCCATTGGATTTGACACAGGTGTCATCAGTGTCATCGCTGCCCTCGACTATGAGACTAGCCCTTCCCACAGACTCATCGTCAGAGCAACGGACTGCCTCACAGGCGCTCGTGCAGAAGTAGATGTTGAAGTTATTGTTTTGGATGTCAATGACAACCCTCCAGTCTTTGAGCGGCCCTCATACAAAGCTGTAATTTCTGAATCTGCCATGATTGGCACTGCAGCTTTGCAAGTTCTCGCAACAGACAGCGACTCTGAGAAAAACGCAGCTGTCCGGTACCAAATCATTCCAGACCGCACCAACAGCACCGACCACTTCCACATCGACAGCAGCAGTGGTCTAATTCTGACAGCTCGCTCCTTAGACCATGAGACCATCCAGCGCTATGTGTTTCTTGTCAAAGCAGCAGATAATGGCTTTCCCCCACTGAGCAGTGAAGTGTGGGTCACAGTCGATGTCACGGACACAAATGACAATGCTCCAGTATTTAACCAACTGCTCTATGAAGCCTCAATCAATGAGTTGGCACCAAAAGGCCACTTTGTTACATGCATCCAGGCCTCTGATGCAGACCGTTCAGACGCAGAACGTTTGAAGTATGGCCTGGTGTCTGGAAACGAAAGGATGCTGTTTGAGCTTGATGCCGCCTCTGGTGTCCTCACCCTGAGTGGCCAGCGACGCATGCAGCGCATGCCTTCCACCATCACCCTAAATGTAAGCGTTTCCGATGGAGTGTTTACCAGTACTGCACAAGTCCACATTCAGGTAGAGCGAGCTAATCTACATGCCCCCCAGTTCACCCAGGGCATGTATGAGGCCGACGTACGGGAGAATGCACCAGTGGGATCAAAGGTCATTGCAATCAGGGCACAAGATGCTGATCCTGGACCGTTTGGGGATTTGAAGTATATGCTACTCTCAGATTCCGCTCGGGACTTGTTCAGTATTGACAGCAGTGGACAAATTACGACTCTTGAACGTCTAGACCGGGAGGAACGAAGTGAGATGGTGCTGTCCATTGCGGCTGTGGATGCAGGTGGCCGATCTGGATATTGCAGTGTCCGGGTGACCATACTAGATGAGAACGACAACGCTCCACAGTTTGGCGCCTCGGAGTACCATGCAAGTGTGCGGTCCGAGGTTGAACCTGGTACCCTTGTGACGCAAGTACAAGCTTGGGATCTAGATCAAGGTGCCAATGGACAGGTGAGCTACAGCCTGTACAGCGAAGCCAGCCTGCAAGTTACTGAACTTCTGGATATCGACCCGGACAGTGGTTGGGTTGTCACCAAAGGCAACTTTGCCCCATTGCGTGGATCTGTACTGTCCTTTTTTGTTAAAGCCTCTGATGGCGGGGTACCTGTTAGACATTCCCTTGTGTCAGTCTACATACATGTTTTGTCTGCCGATGCCCACATACCTTCCTTCAGCCAGCCACAGTTCTCCTTTACTGTGCCAGAGGACATGGCCATTGGTTCCTTGTTGGGAGCAGTGCATCTACACACCTCAACTAGCCACTCGTCCTTACCAGTAAGCTTCTCAGCGGTGATCGGACAGACTCCAGAGAGTAACAGTGATGGAGTGTTTGTGGTTGACAAAGAAACCGGCATGATCAAACTAGACAAAGCACTGGACCGAGAGCGGACACCGGCTTATCATTTCAAAGTGATGGCAATGTTGCAGCAGGGACGTTTGGA
>JAFVLL020035682.1:0-15506 GCA_021397915.2 Tor tambroides | reverse complement strand
TGACTGACCGGCGACCGAGAGAGGAGCTGGAAAACTACGTATATTCGAAAGCTGCGCTTTGCTGAACTGTGCCACTGTGGCCAACTTTGTTTTGTGTTTCTGTTATTGAATAAAGGCACACGAGTCTCCAAACGCCAACCTTGCCCTCTTCCTTCCTCACCCCTGAGCTGGGCTGTATCACAGGAACATCTTTGGTCTTTCTGGTCTTTGGGTTTCCCAGTTCATTGATCTGGGTCACAGAAGATTGAAATATTTCTTTAATGAAACATAATTAAATGTAATTTCTTTCCATCACACCCATCTACATTTCACTTATTAACAATACTCGATGATTTGATGGGAATCAACACTGAACAGAAACCATATTTCAGACCTTTTCCAGAGTGTCCTCCCAGGACAGCACGCTGAAGAGCTTGCGCAGGGGCTGCTGGACCGCCTGCAGGAGGGCGCTGATGAGCTGCTCGTCCTCTGCTCTTTCTGCCTGCACCAAAGACAGACTGGCCCTCCAGTCATTCTAGAAACATAGATAAATCAGAGTAGAGAAAAAAATGTTGTCTGTTGAAACAAACATCCATTCCGTATGGTTTACAATAAAAGCCATAAAAGATTGCCTTTCTTTATTTAAAGGCATAGTTGACCCCAAAATGATAATCAATGATAATCATACAGGTTCCAAACCTGTATGACTTTATTTCATCCATGACACAAAAAGAGATGAATGTTAGGGACTGACAGACCTAGTCACCATTCACTTTCATTCCATATTTTTCAATACAATGAACGTGAATGGTGACTGAGACTGACATTCTGTCAAACATTCTGTCAAAATATTTAAAACAACATGAAGCTGAGTAAATGACACCTGAGTTGAACAGATAATTTAGAAGATATGTGATATAGAAGAAGAAACAAAACAACGGTTTCTTGAGGATCATTACCTCTTCAAATACAGCAGAAGTAAGAGCTGTTTCCCAGTTTTTATTAGCAGCAGCTGGCCCAGTTGGAGTTATGCCAGATGGAGTAACACTTTTATTCCGTTTGGGGGGCATATTCAATCTAATTTCATTAAACTCACTAATTTCACTGTCAGTATGACGTCGCTTTTAATAAATACTATCATTAAGTTATTATTTAGTCATTGTTCTATTACTTTAAAGTGTTAACTCTAACAAAAGTTTGCATGTCTGATCAAAGTTTCCAAAAGCGTCGTGGTAACCTATGGAAACCAAACAGATTGCGTATTCTACGCGACGCGCGTTTCAAAACGCTGAGCATGCGCACAATGAATATAGACCCAACGTCACTATTGTGCGCCGGCGCTGAAGATGGCGAGCGGTAAAAAGAATGCTGTTCTCACTTCGCTAGCGGCTTATGGAGATGATTCCGAGCAGGATTCAGATCCAGATACAGATGATCAAGGTATAAACTCTAATTAGTGTTAGGAAAAGTATGTAAATACTGGAAGTTTGTAACGCTGGCGGCTTTGTTGTCAATGTAGGGGTAACGTAAAGTTAACGTACGCCTCTCTGTAAATGACAGAGAATGACAAAATGTTGTGAAATGGACTAAATATTTCTAAGTATATAACTTAATTTTTAAAAAATATATTGCTGTTATGGGCTCAGTCGGGTGTTTTATTGATTACTGGGTAGTAGTACAGATATTATTATGATGAACAGTTGACCATTGAGTTTTGTAAAGGGCAGTGTACGTAAAATTGTTTTGTTTTCTGTTTTATTTACTAAATGGCAAAGATTTTTCTTCTGCTTGATTTAACTTTATGCTTGTAACCTTCATTGACACGACAGTTAGCCTCAACTGTTATCACAAAAGATCTCATATTATTGTGTTATGGAGTTACAGTAGCAACAATAACTAGTAACTATAGTATATACTGTTGTAACTGTGGCCTCTGAAAAAGCTTTTTTTTGCTTGTCTGTCAGAATCTCATGGTGGATTGGTGTCGGCTGGTTATGGAGATGATGACGTGAGTCGTGTGGAGGAAGCAGATGAGAAGCCCTCTGAGAATGAGGACAGTGATGATGACAGCACTAGAAATTCGGTCAGTCTTAACCACAACTTTCAGTTTAGGGGTTTTATAGAAGTCTCAGATCATTACATTCACGTTCACATGGATCTGGAAGCTCAGAAGCTTTCTTCCCCTCTGCTTCTCCTTTACCCCCTGGTCCTTGCCGGCAGAATTCAGTCTCGCTTTAACACGGGCATTATCCTCTACAGCCTTAAATATACATAATCTGTGTTACTGCTCATCAGAGACATGCTAAAAATGTATCTATTGTATATTTGCTTAGAATTTATGACATATGCAGTGTAAATTTGAATATAATAAATATGACATGAACTATTTGTAAAAAGCTCTCACCTTCTGCTCAGCAGCCCGCCTTGCAGTGTCATTGTTTTTGATGGTCAGAAGCTGAATCTTTATTAATTTTGCCATCAGGTCCACAGTAATTTCCTCTTCAACATCCGTTATAGACTTTGCAACTTTAGTCATCCACAGGAGCACAAAAGACATTTAACTGAAACCATGAATAGACGGCATAATTTAATAACTGTGGATTGTAATTCACAAAATTCACATTTTTAATAGACATTTGTTTAATTAGAGAAGGCCAGTTGTAATAAAGGAAGTAACACTACATTTCTGCAACCACAAACTAGCAAATTACAAGGAAAAAAGTGTGGTCATATCACTTCACTTGAAATATTGTTATTTTTTCATTGTCCATTAATTATCAATATCATTAATAAAAAAAAATATATGTATACTCATATGTATATATAAAATTACAAAGTAGGCAAATTTCCATCTGTTTTAGATGCACATTATTCTTGACAGCTTGAATTAGTGCCACATAAAAGTTAGAAATTATTCCGTAATGTGGCAACACTCTGATATATTAATTTTAAACATTATAATGTAGTAGTTCTGGTATTTGGTGCAAATATTCTTTTTTTATATCAAAAGTTAGCAGGTTGCTTAGTTGCAAATTTACAAATACCCCTCTTTTTTATTTCAACTCTGATAATTTGATTGATGCCATTTCCCACTGTCTGTGTCAAGACTGTTATGACATGGGTTATAATTGATATGATATCAACTATAATTAGATTAATCAGAAAAAGTCCAGTCTGAACTGAATTCACAGTCGTTCTCAGAGCAACATGGTTTAAACTTTGCACTCCAGAAGGGGGAGCTCTTGAGTATGGGTTTGGGAGTAATGTGGCTGTGGTGACCCTGTTTGTTTTTTGTTTTCATAGGAAGAGGAGGAGTCGGACTCAGGGCGGACCCAAGATGATGTGAAGGTATGTGACTCCACCTAAATTCCCTCCCTGACTGCTCTGGGGTTCAGGGTATCAAACCCAAGACACACCCATCCTCAGTTTGTTGCAGAGTTATGATTGGTCTGAAACCAAGAGAACACAGCATCACTCCAACTGAGGAACAACATGTGTGTTTGAACTTCCAGAGAAAGGTCATAAGAGAGTAATAAAGCATGTTCTTAATGTTTTCATGCATATTTATTGAACATTAGGGTAATGCACAGTTACTTGTTACACATTCATTTAAAATTTACAAAAAGTGTTTAAAAGTTTAGGCACAGTAAAATGTATTAATACAATTTAAAATTTTGTTTTCTATTTTTAATATATTTTAAAATGTAATTTGTTCTTGTGATGGCAAAGCTGAATTTTTAGCAGCCATTATTCCAGTGCTTGATTTGGTACTCAATACTCTGTACTGCTTAGTATTTTGTGGAAACTTTTAAACATTTTATTCCAGGATTCTTTGAGAAATAGATGAAGATAATAACATTTATTTGAAATAGAATTTTTGTAACAAATTCAAAAGTCTTGACTGTCACTTTTTATCCATTTAATGCATCCTTGCTGAATAAAATAATTAATTTGTCAAAAAAAGAAAAAATGTCTTACAAACCCCAAACTTTTGATCACTATATGGGATTTACACGGCACTATCATGATAGTGTCCAGAAGCACATATATGTTGTTATTTTATGAATTTAAGTTTCTGATTAGAAGTTCTAAGAGCAAGAATTTAAGTTCCAGTTCCAGCTAAAAGGATTTCAGATGTGCAAAGCACTACAGTGGCAAGTTATTTCATGCACTGACATTACTTTATCATAATAGAAGCTTGCGTTGTTGCATAAATTTAGAGCCACACCCCAAAGACAGAACACTGTTCGTCATTATTACTAAATAAGAGCATAAAAACATGTTTTGTAATGAATTAATTTGATTAAATTGATTGCTTAATTAGAACTTTTCCAAGTGTAAGAGTTATAGTGCTTTTATTTTTCATGTGGGTTCAGTTCATTTTTGTCCTTTCGACTGTTGTTCACCCAAAAACTACAATTCACTTTTACTCACTACAAACCCATTTGGTGTTTTGATTTTCATTGAAACCTAAAAAGGGGAATTTTGAAGAATCTTTTTGCACTTATTGTATAAAAATGACGGCATGTTAGTTTGCAATGGCATGAAAGTAACTATTGCTTCAAATGCAGGCTGTAATCTTCACTTACTTAAGTGTCTTATAACTTTATGATTCAGGCTTTTTTTTGTCTTGGCTGTTGTAAAAGTGCATGCAAGAAGTAGCTCCATTAACCCGTGGTCCCATTTTTGGGCAAATCTAAATAAAAAAAAGACTTCTTTTAGGGCAGGCCCCCCGCCTCAGTGGAGATAGATAGGCCCTTTTTTTTATCTCACATTGTTTTGCCATACTGGGTTTTCAAGTGAATGGACTGTTGTTAGGATTTGCGCTTTTGGCTACAAGAGATTCATCTCTTAGTGAGTCATATCTCTCTTTCTCTGTGCTGTCTTAGACAGATTTTCTACTTGGGCGCTTTTACGAGACAATTCTTCCATCTGCACATCCTGTTGCTGAGCGACTGTATATGTGAGATTGTGTAAAGGAGGACAGTGAATAGAGGCCCAGTGTATTTTTCAGCCCAGTTTTAAGTTTCAGGGCTTTTGCACTGTGGTCCTGATTTCGTCACCATCAATTTTTAAGAGATATTTTCCCCCGGTTTCACAGACAAGGCTTAAGCCTAGTCCTAGACTAAAATGTAAGTCTGAGCTGTTTCAGCTGAAAGAAACTTGCACTGACTGATCTTAAAATATATCAGTGCCTTTTTTTGTCTCAAGATGCACACCAGTAATGTTTTTTTCTAAGCACGTTTATAAAAATTGCTTAAATGTCCTAATTGAACTATGATCTAATCCTGGCTTAGTCTAAGCCCCGTCTGTGAAACCGGGCCTTTGTGTTTTAAAAGTGTTTTTACAAAGTCTTTAAAAGTGTTGTGTTTTTACAGTACAGGACTAAACCTATGTTTCTCATCTGAATAGCTAGTAGTGTATTAAGATATGCAAAAAAAATACATAAATGTACACTTTACACTTTTTACACTACAATTTACACTTTTTTTTTTTTCTTTTTTTTTTTAACACAATATTTAATTGAAAAACAAAGATTTATCCTTTGGTTCTGCTGTTGTTGGACTTGGAGTTGGCACAAGGGGCCACTTGTTAAATGAACAAGTATACATTGTTATAAGCCCATGCTGAAAATGTCAAAATGGCCAAATATTAATCCTTTCTAACAATATATTACTTGGTCTGTCATAATTCATCTCATGTGGATGTACATACTGACTTCAAAGGACATAGGAAGGTAAAATGTGTTATTGATTTTCAATTATGCATGTTTGTCTTTTTCTTCCTTTGTAGGACGTCACAGAAGTGGAGGTTAAAGACCCCAATGAGCTTGTTGGTAAGTATAAAATTAATCAAACTATCATCTTCAAATAAATAAAATAAATAAATAAATAATTTAGCTTGGATGTGGTAGAGAGAACCAATGTATATATGTGCTCCAGGCAACATGGTGTAAGTGCTTTGTCAGAAAGTGGCTGAGGTGTGTGTGTGTGTGTGTGTGTGTGTGTGTGTGTGTGTGTGTGTGTGTGCGCATTGGCCGTGCCCAGGAAATGAGTGATGCAGTTTGGATTGCTTCAGTCCTGTTTTATGGAAATCCTGTGTGATTAGTTTGATTATAGTGAGACCTCAGGATCATCACTTTTCTATTAGACCTAATAAACATAATCCTGGTTGATTCTGATGACAATGATTTCTGATTTAGGACTGTCATTTTATTAGTAATCATGTAATCTGCTGAGTATTTTACAGATTACTCAAGTCCTGACAATAAAAAATGAATGGCAGCATTTCAGGATGCAAAAATGCTTCCTTATGTCCTGTTTATAATAAGCTCAGTTTGCAGTTCTGTAATCTGCTGCTTTAAATGCTCAAGCACTTTAAAATCAGGTGGATTCCTGATATTGTTCCTCTTTGTTATTATCGTTATAGCTGTGGCATGGTCTTCACTGTGCTTATAGAATTAGAATGGTTATTAAAACTTGATAGTTATCATCCTTGTTGTGAGTAGGCCTTCGTGATTTGTCTCTCAAAAGCCTTCTTGCCAATTCATAAAGTAGTCCAAGATTATCTATTTACTTTATTATTGTTTTATTTATTTTTTTGATACTCAAATTTTTACCATGTTATTGTATTGAAAGCTGTTATGTGCCAGTATCGGTGCCACTAGCAGCTCTGAAAAAAAAAAAATAAATAAAAAATTCCAAACAAACAGGTAGTCTCACACCAATCTTGCTAATAAAGCTAATAAATAAATCTAGCTTTTTCTCTGTAAATGAAACTGAAACAGGAAATTGTGTTTTAATATACTTTACATCAACATTACTATCTATTTGGTATTATTACATCAGCCTGATATAGAGAAAGAGTACGGTCTTTATGAAAAACTTTATAATGTACAACATTATAAACAACTTAACACATGGAGCCTGCACTAGAAGTTTGTGATGTGGGGCCCTTAACTTTCCCTTTGTGTTTATGTATAAAAACGATATTTACAATGCCACATATCTTTCTGATGCAGTCAGAGACTGAATATTCTTTTTTATGGTTGTAGGGAGTTACAGTAAACAAGACACTTGGGCGAGTAACTCAACGTTCCACTTTGTCTTGTTTTTCTTCTCGTTCAAATGTGCAAATATCAGAATAGACCGTAGACAGGAAGGTCTTGTCGGACACTCAAAGGTTTTCTTTGTGGTTGAGAGACAGAAGATCTTTAGATTCGTCTCTAATTTTCCCTCCTTCTCTTTTTTTTGGAGTCTTTCTGAGATGGGAGTTGGTGTATGTGCTTTGTGTGTGATTATGCCACTTGTTTGGGTGGACACTGAACTCTGAAGATGCCAGAGAAATGAGTCACTTGCAGTCAATGCATGATTACTCTGATGGAGAGGAAATTACAAAAACCAACCCATCGGGAGAGATCTACTGTTCTAAGATCAGTTAAGATCGCACTGTAAATCAGGTCAGGGATTAGAAATCTGAGAGCAGCAGTGGGGTTTTTAGAGGTTTTATAGAAGACCCACATCTTGCCAGCATTCCTGCGCACACTTGCTGCCTGCTGCTACCACATTTACTCTAATCACACTGTAATTATTAGGATATGCTTGAATGCTTTATAAAACACAGCTTTCAGACCGACTACATGAAGCTGAATCCATGACAGCCACAAATATAATCATACACTCCTAAGTCTCATAAAATGACAGTTTTATACTGATGTTTTATATATTTTCTCAGATCATTTGAGCTGTTTGTCTTTGTTGTTCTGACTTTGTTGCTAGGGTGTTCTGTGTGGTTTCTAGGTGGTCGCTTGCAGTCAAAAGAGCCAAAAAGTCTCTGTATGATGTTCGAGTCACTGTAGTGGGCAACTTTTAGGAATAAAAATCCCATTCAGTTTATCCATAGGGAAATTTATTTTTAAAGATAACTTAATCTGTTAAAGACAGACGTACTGTGAGCTACGAGGTTATTAATCGATGGTGTATGCTTTTCTTGATGTCATCAATCTGCATTATTTCAACTTAAGTAAATGTTTAACAGTGGAATTCCTGGAGAAAAACTACATTACCCATGATTCTGCAAAAAAACTCCACCAATCAGAAAACCAAAACAAGCAAATTGAGCCAAAAGAGCTCATTAATGCCAACTCTAATGTAGTTTTATATGCTCTCAAATGACAGTAAATATTGGTGTGTATATTGCAATAAACATATATATATATATATATATATATATATATATTTTTTTTTTTTTTGTTTCTATATAATTAACCAATTTAAATCAGTAGTTTAATATTTCTTTGTTTTTGTTTTTTTTAAATTGATTGTAATTCATGGGATTTTATTTCTTTCCCTCGTTAAAGCCTTTAAGTACACAGTCTTATTGTTGTCCAATTTTTAAATACTCTAAACAATGTCTGAAACTTTGTATTAGAAGCACTTTTTGTGTTTATTTGCTTCTTTATGATAAATAGCTTGTATTAAGCTGCTTTGTACAAAAGTCTCTGCTAAAGTAATATGTGTGTGTAAATGTACTTTTTGTCTTAAATTTATGTTGTTATTCACCTCGTAGCTGGTTAGTTTGGTTCATGGCTTTAACAAAGACTAATTGAAAATCCCTATGGAAAAAGGAATGGGAAAAATACTTTCCAAAACCAAGGCCATTGAAAAAGTGGATGGGGACTGTTGCACTCTATACGACACAAGTTCGTCCATCAATGTAACTATAACATCCATCAGGTGAAAAATAAGTCTGATCACTTAAACTCACAATTTGAGGCGATTAGTTATGCGTCAAAGTTTATTACTTAAAGTTTAATATGTCTAACTGTAAGTACAGTACAGGTGTGCATGATCTGTTCTGCCACAGGGTTGTTCTCAAAAGTACGGTTTACGTTAGTCAGCTCTGGCTGAATAATGCTTTTACCTTTCCGAAGTACCTCGGCAAGTTTCCATCGCTAGAGGGCCTGTTTTTACATGTTTATGTCTGTGTGTGTGTCTGTGCATTGCTTAGAGAAGCATGCCACATCTAGAGGGCCCCACCCAGCCCTTCCCTGCTTCTGTGTGCGTGTGCGTGTGTGTGTGTGTCTGTCATGTGTTTTAACAAAGGGAGGCATGTTTTGACCCACAGTCGCTGCCTCAAACCTGCCCAGAACAGCAGCCAGGGGGTGTGAGAGAGGCAGATGGGGGAGGAAGGGTGTGTGGGTTTTAGAAGAGAGGAGGTGAGGTGAAAGAGAATTCGGCAGTGGCCTGTTCCAGCCAGTATGGTTTGAATAGTGTTCACTGCTGTATGTGTACGCAACCACAAATTCCATTTCTTGGTAATTCGCTCCAGACGTCTGACGAAGAGTGCTGATAGACACTTCTAGTTAGAGGGAATTAAAAAAAAAAAAAAAAAAAAAAGCTATTGCAAATGCTTACGAAATTGAAAAAGTAGTTCAGTGTCATTTTAAAAAAAAATTTAAATGAAATATAGCTTGAGCTTAAAGTTGCATACAGAATCCAGAATGTTTGTGTGTTTGGAAACTTCATACCACAGATGGGAGAAGTATTTTTAATTTAATTTTTTATTTGTTTTTGGTTGATTTATTTGTTTATTTAAATTCATTTTTGATGGTATGTGCTTGCTTTCTTTTTTCTTTTTTTAAGTAATGCGTGCTTATTTCTGCCTATATGAAATATGTAAAAAATCTACATCAAAGAAAACTGATGTAACTGCACAACTTGGCTTATATAAATAAGCTTGCATTATATGTAAAAGAAATTTTTTTTTTTTTAAATTATCAAAGAAAAAAATGTGTAACAAATAAGCTTGCATTATATATTATATTTAAAAAATATAGATACAAATATTTTATTTTATTTATATATATATATATATATATATATATATATAAAATAAAATAAAATATTTGTATTAGTTGTGCAATATCAAGAAGCTTGCATTTTATTAACAACATGATAAAAATACTCAGAACCCTATAGCAAGTTTGCATGGGCAAGCACTACTAGGTTTTCTTGAGAAGATATAAAAATCTAATTTTATGAGGATACTGTATGACTTACTGTCATTACTCCACGGCAGCATTTTATGTTTTCAATCAAATCAATTGCAATATACATGTATTTGCTGTCTATGAGTATTTTTTTTTTTTCCTCCTCCTCCTTCACAGCACAGTTTTCAGAGAAGGTTCGGAATATGTCTCCAAACGAGATCAGAATTCCTCCTGAACCTCCCGGGCGTTGTTCCAGTCATCTGCAGGTGAGATGGTTGCTGTATTCTGTTTGAGATGTTCTTGACTTGCTGCCATGGGCTCCAATAAGAGAAATCTTGACGGCACTTGTTTACTGTGCATGTTTTCTCATAGATGCTCGTCTCAGCTATCAAATAGCTTGACTGCTGACCATTCACAGGCTTATGCATATTGCACAAACAAATGACAAGAGTGGGCCAAAATCAATTCTAATCTGATTGGTTGGCTGCTGTACAGTTTCCAGAAAGCTGTGTTAAAGACTGCTGCAGTGAACACATGTTTGTGGGGTCATTTTTAATCCTTTACAGATTAAGTTTTTTAGGCATTCGGTAATAAATGACATCTTTAAGCAAAGCAAAATTAACCAGTGGTTTTTGGACAGACAGAATTTCTTTGTTGAAACCATTGCATGATTATTTGAATGAGTGTTTACTGACTGATAATAGACTGCCATGCAATTTCAGATTTGCCCATAAACACCACATAAGAAAGCAAACAGTGGTTGGTCAATTCAAATGTCAGTCAGATGGCCTCTTCTCACAATTTAAAATGTTCACATTTGTTAGATTACAGTATGATCTAACAATAAAATATTTTTTAATCTAAGGTAATGTTAATTTCAGCATATTATTAATACATATTTAAAACAAAAGGTTGTCCATTAACATTAGTTATTACTGTGAACCAACCATAATTAGCAATGAAAAATTGTGATACGCCATATTTAAAACAAAAGGTTGTCCGTTAACATTAGTTAATGCACTGTGAACTGACATGAACAACAATGAAAAATTGTATTAACGCAGATTAATAAATACTACAGAAAATATTGCCCATTGTTAGTTTTGGTTAGAGTATATTGCATTTAAATCAGATGCTAAAACAACACAGCAAATGAACAGTGCGATCAGTGCTGTTCATTCTTGTTGAATTTCCTTCTCTGAATTTTCAGTAGAATTTGATATATTTGTTTAAAAACCTGAATCAAATTCTTTAAAAAGGGGGGCACAGTTTAATGCAAACACATTTTTATCAACAGTATCAGTTTCCTGCTGTTTTTTTCCGTATACCAGCCGAAAAACATTCTCTCAGCTGCTTTGTTTTGGTTGGACTGCTGCTCCTTGTCAACAGTCATAAAAGGAGAGTTCTTATGGGTTCATTGTTTCAGTTCTTGGCACGCTCTTTGAAGCACATGTTCAGATCCTGGTTGGCATGTTTTATCTCAGGGTGTGGTACTGGGGGGCTTGAGGGGGTGGAGTGTTGTAGGTGTCAGGCTTTCAGGTGATTTGCCCCACACCCACAGGTAAGGACTGGCAGTTCGCCCTAAATCATGCAACTTTGATGTTGTCAGTACATGTCCAGAGGTGCAAACTTTTGAGGTCAGTGATGTCAAAACCGTGTTGATGCCAAGGTCATATTTGAACATATTTTGTTAGAATTATGTGGTTTGTTTAGTTGCAATAATATTTATTCATATTTTTTTTTAGCAAATTCCTAATAATCCTACCACTTCCTGTTGTAGCAGTCTCTCTCGTGAGCTGTCGGGACAGGTGAACACGGGTGTGGTTTTCACACTCCAGTACAGTACAGCCTAGTACTGATAGATGGGCTGTGCTTTTCCACGTTGTGATGAATATCCTGTCCCTGTGGCTATGCTTTAATCGCTGCTCAGGCATGATCCTCATTCCCTTATACATCTCAATTGGTCTTCCTGCTAACTTTCTTATAGTACATTTTGTGTACACTAACTAAGATCAGAGTCTGAACCATCAACAAAGGACTTTTCCATTTATTTTACTTCTCGGAATGTGAAGGAAAACAGATTGAGGAGCTGAAAATGGCACAACTCCAAGTGCTTCTTGGAGTGTGGTTGTCAAAAATCACCCTCTAGTTCTAGAAACTCACACTCGCACAAAGACTTCATTCATTCTTAGTGTCTCACAACGCTTGGAGCAAAGAGGCAGTTTTTTTCTTGTTTTGTACTGCACATTTTGCATTTAAAATGGACTCAAATGGGCTTTAAATGGAGTTTGTTCATTTAGCAATATCATATATTTTTCAGTAATGATAGGGAAAAATAATGACTCACTTTTCTGTTTGTAGGAAAAGATCTTTAAACTTTACGAGCGGAAGCTCCACGGAGACTTTGATACAAACAGCCATATTCAAAAGAAGAAAGAGTTTCGCAATCCAAGGTCTGGAGATAAGAAGCGTTTATGACCCACAATGCACCAGACATAACCTGAAGTAAATTACCTTTTGATATTGTTTTATTTGTTTGCAACCTAACCATGTGTTTGTGTTTTATAGTATTTATGAGAAGCTTATCCAGTTCTGTGGTATTGATGAACTTGGAACCAATTATCCAAAAGTAGGTGGTAATGCTTACCTGTTAATACCACATAAATACATGTTATTCACATCTGTCGCAAAAATAATTTTTTGTTTTTACTTCTCCACAGGACATGTTTGATCCTCATGGCTGGTCAGAGGATTCGTATTATGAGGCACTAGGTGAGTTTAGCTCTAAATTAGGTTTGACATTTCAACTCATATGGATTGAATTGACTACATCTGTTAACTATTTGTGTGCTGTCCTCTGCACAGCCAAAGCTCAGAAAGTGGAGATGGACAAGCTGGAAAAAGCTAAAAAGGAAAAGACCAAGGTTAGAACCCTGAGGCACACCACTTATTAAAAAGAAATAACATTACTCTCTGTCTGTGCCACAACATCACTGATTGTTCTTTTTTTTTTTTTTAAACCCATGTGTCTGTAGATTGAGTTTGTGACGGGCACTAAAAAAGGCACCACTACTAATGCAGCAGCTATGGCCACGAACACAACTGCCTCTTCCACAGGTACACTACAAGTGATTTGATGCAAATAATGAGGACTTGAGGGTTTAATGCTGCTTTAAAATAAGAAAATTAAACCATAAGGTAAATTGCATTAATAATAATATTTACGTATTCATCTAAACGTCACTCTCAACAGTGTGGACAGTGTCTGAATGTTTGTTAACAGTATATCGCTGAAAAAGATGCTGGCTGCAGTTCACTTAACAGCCACTGGTGTCACTAATAGCAAGGGTTTTTAAATTCTACATATAGCCCCTTTAAGTGGGAAATCTCCCTTTCTTTTTTTTTTTTACACATCTGTTGGGTTAGCGCTACTGATAACAAAGTTACTGTTAGTGCTAGTTGAATTAATTTTGAGTTTGATGACCTAGCAGATGCTCAGAAGAGGAAGAGCAAGTGGGACTCAGCAGTACCAGTGACCCTGGCACAACCCGCCCTCCTCACCACCACTGCCACCCTCCCTGGAGTTGTCTCTGTGACCACAACAGCCAGCGGCACCAAGACCACAGTCATCTCTGCAGTGGGAACCATTCTCAAAAAAGCTAAGCAATGACACGAAAAAAGGCAGGGGATTTTACTTCAGGTTGCCAGATTGATAGTTAATGGCAGTTACACATGTAAATGTAGCAATTTCTGCTGTTTTTACTTGAGCGACAGTTGGTTTTAACTGTCTGGCAACTGGAATAGATGGTGTTTTTCTCATTTTCAGAAAATGGAAAGTTCTGGATATAGCTTTATAACAGCATAATTGTATCTCTGTGTTTGGTTTTGACTAGCTGTTTCATATGCATCCATCTGAAGGCTGATTATTTGATTTAAACTTCTTGGTTGTCTTTGCCCAGATGATTTCCATTGAATTCATGATTCATGTATGTAAAGACAATCCTGCAGCTGTCAAATATGTCTGTTCCAGAAAAGTCATCTGAACTTTCATGTCCAACATATGAAAACTGAAACCTGCAGTAATTAATTGCTTATCACTAAAATTCTTTTTCTTTTTATTTTCAATAATCATTCAGTGTTTGATAGATGCTCAGTCCGGTCTGTCTACTATCTATGTTTCCATTTTTATGTTTTGGATAGGTCATATCACACAGAACACCAATTAAACATCACCGGAGTGTTCATTCAGTATCTTATTACAACAATAACTAATCAAGGCTATTTGACTATATTATTGCATTTATTATAAGACACAAATGGTTAATTTTTACAGTTTTTTTTTCTGTCTATTTCTATCTTTTAATTTCATTTTAGCAATGCAAGTAGTTGTTTTTATAACATGTATATATTAAAATGACTCTGTGGCTTCTCTGTAGCTCAGTAGTGTAAAAATAAATGGTTTTTGTATAATTGCAAATCTATTGAATTTCATTTCATTAATCACTCTGCTTTCTTTGTTTAATTTAAAAATGAAAGGATCTGCCTCTGAAGAAACAGCTATAGGATGTGTTGAGGAATATGTTTCAGGTTCTGAATTTGGAAGATGGTGTGTGTTTATTAGACAGATCACTGATTTATATTCAGCTTTTCCATTTTGAACCTGAGCCATCCAAACTTTGGTTCAAGCTAAGAAATCCTGGGCAGTGAGGTTCATTGCTGGCATTTTCCCTCGGTCATATTTAAAACATATTTAAAACCATCCGCTGGAAATGAGATGGTGGAGCCTTGTGGTTATAGATCTCGGCTTGCTAATCAAAGGTTGTGGGTTCAAGCCTACTACCATTGATCTAGACACTTTTCACTAAGCGGTGGTTATTTGAAACTGTAAATTGTTTATTTACTCTACCATTAAAAAGTTTGTTTTTTTTTTTTGTTTTTTTTTGTAAGAAGCGTCTTTTGTTCAACATGAGTGTCTTCTGTTTATTTGATCAAAAATACAGTAATAATAACAGTAGTATTTTGAAATAGTATTACAATTTAGAATATAATTATTATAATTAAATATAATTATTATTATCAGTTATAAGCAGGTGTATTGGTTATTTTTGTGGATTTTTTTTTTTTTTTTCAGGATTCTTTGATGAATAAAAAGTTCAAAAGAGCACCCTGTATTTGAAATAGTTACACTGTGTAAGTCTTTCCTGTCACTTTTGATCAATTAATGCATCATTGATGAATAAACATTAATGTTGTTGTTTTTTTGTTGGTTTTTTTTTTTAAATCTAACTTAAACTTTTGAATGTTGTTAAATTCTGCAATTTACCACTTTTTAATGGCTCAACTTACCTCTAATATGTTGTTATATATATATATATATATATATATATATATATATATATATATACACACACACAAATACATATACTCCAAAAAATGCTGGGTTAAAAACAACCCTTTCTGGTCAGTCAAACTTTTGAAGGTCTTTCATTTTAAAATGCACTCTAAAATCTGTTTTGTATATATGTGACCCTGGACC
>JAFVLL020035680.1:0-16657 GCA_021397915.2 Tor tambroides | reverse complement strand
AGGCGTGGACACAGTTATTTTTGCACCTGACCTTATTGAATATGCATTTGTAGGAGTTTCCCTTTCAGACACAAAATTTATGGGAGGAGAGTATTAAAATGAATCACTCAACGTGATTTACTAACGTTGCGCTTGTCAAATTATTGGTATTTGCGCCATTATTTAACGCCCAAAAAAAGCAGGCGCTAATATGGAAATGATCTGGCTGCGTCTGTGTTCTTTAATATGCACATTGTCAGTAAATCACTTGCAGAATTTTCCCCTCCCATCTGCACTTTTATGGAATTGCGTTCTAACGCTAATTTGCCCTGTTTAGTAAATCTGGCCCTTGGTCTTAAACACTTGAAGAGGAAGAGCTGCTGTCAGTTTTTGCCAGATCAATGTGACCAAAGAGGTGGCAGATCAGATCATTTTTCTCTCTTGCATAAGATTTCAGCCTTTTTATTATCCCAAGTCCAACCTCTAAACCGTACCACTGGTCTTTTTAATATTCTTGCATATGAATCCGCGGGGTACAATTAACAAATCACACCAAGCATGCACTTTTAACCTCAGGTCATCATAAACAATTACTGCCAGTGTACTGGGTTAATTGAAGTCTCACGGCTGAGCACAACACTGGCTTTTCAGCAGACCTCCTCCTTCATCTGAATGGCTGACACAATAGATTCACTACATATACATGCTCAATTACCTTTCATACAACATAAAACCTTCGAGTCATCAGTAGGACTCCAACTTTGATTGTTCCAGAATATTTATCTTCTAATGTCTCTTTAATATCTTCAGTCTAAAAGATAATCTTTGTTTTTGCCCTGTTGAAGAATTTTGATGGGTTAATTCAGTGCTGACAAGGACTTAATGAGAAAAATAAATATAGGTCACAAGCACTGTATATCACATTAGCACTTTGAGTCCTAGCTTTTCTATCCTTGCTGCAACTGTTCATAAAAATAAAATAAAATTAGAAGGCTAAATAAATAAATACATGAGATGAATGAAGACATGAATGACACTGTTATTTAGATATATGTTGGCATAAAATCAAGTATTGTGAAGAAATTAAAGGATGTTTTATTATTATTTGTGTCTTTTTTTTTAACTGATTATTTATGGTGTTTCAATATCTCTCTCTGGTGTCTGAGAAAATTAATTTAATAAATAGTTGCAGTAGAAAAAAGGATCAACAAACTGTTGGATATGTGTTTAATAAAAAACAACAACATATAACTTGAATAAGTATATTGATTTATTCCAGAGAAATAAGGTTTAATGCCTCTAATCTAAGCAAATCCATGGATACGTATGATACTTCCTCCAATCAAATTAGAATTAGCCAGATTGAGAGAGTGTTTGTCTCTTTTTGTGTGTAGTGTGCATCAGATGGTCAGTAATGGACTGTAAGTGTGCTATCTAGCAGTTGAGACTGAAATAAACAACTTATCTAACATTATAAGTGATGAGACGATTTGAAAGAGGGATATCCTCACAGCCTACACAGGGCAGGGCTAATTGCCACTGTCATGGCTGAGTGGCCAAGAGGTTCACTCATGCCTGAGACTTCAACAAAATAATTGAGTTGCTCACACTGACTGTCCTGTCACTGCTTTGTGTTTAAACACCGGCGACACAATGTGACATCTCATCTCTGGCTTTGCATACGCTAGCCTATTATTTTCTCTCTATTACTTTCTTCTCGTTCCTGAGGTGATGGATGTGACACCTTTTATCTATCACTCTGGGAGCCGTACAAATACACTGCAGAAGTCGAGAGTGAGATCTATGGGCTCGGCACCTGCATTAACTTAAGATAAGAGCTTTGCAGACATTTGAGTCCTTGACCCTGCTCAACCTGTGCTACACCTCGCCTACGTATTCCCTCACATCCACACGCTGTCCCCCGCTGCTTTCTGCCTCCTTGATGCAACATACCCACCTGCAGCTGTCTGTAGTACTGAGCTTTTGCATAATTAATTTGTAATGTGTGTAACTAGTCGTCATTTGATAGGGAACAGCTGCTATATGATGAGTAAAATGAAAGGAGGATGGTGAGTTTCAGTGCTGTATTCGGTGGGGGTGTAACGGTTCAATTTTCAGCTTGTGTCATGGTTCTGTGGTGAAACTAATTATGAAATATTTGATATATTGGTTTATTGAGTACATTTTGCATTACAGATGTTGCAGATATTGCCACAATGGAAATACACTGCACTGGAAAATTACAAAAGAAAACAAACAATTTGAATTTGAGAGAGAGAGAATTTATTTAAATTCAAATTCAAATGAGCTTTATTGGCATGACTTACATTTGACTGGTGGCAGGTACTAATTTCATAACCTGATCACACACTTTTGAGATTTACTAAAACTTTATAACGTCAGTCTTTTTTGCTGCACTCAAAATAACTTCTCCACTTTATCCCACTTTTTCTTATAACAGCCCTAGATGAAATTTAAAAAATGTATAGGAAAATGCTTATGCTGCTTTCAAGTGCACCTGGGAAACTCAAACCCCAAAAACTACATCTGAATTCAAATGACAAATATTATTTATTTCCATCACTTATTATGTACATGGTATCAAAATGAAATATTTTGTTATATTAAGCAAAAAGTGAAAGTCAAGTGATTGACTTTACACTCCTGCATATATAAACCACTCTCCACTATTACTCCACTATTTCACTATGATATTATGTATTATACATCAGTGTTTCTGCAATGTTTTAAATTGACACACCACTTCTAACCCCTTACGAAAATTAACCATGGTTTTACTACAAATTAAACCAAAAACCATGGTTACTATGTTTAAATCATGGTAACCAGAAATTAACCATGGTTTTGCTACACTAACCATAGTTTAACCATGATATCTGTAGTAAAACTGTGGTTAAACAAATGGTAATCAATATGCCAAAAAAACAAACAAAACATAAATCCATGGTTAATTTCGTAAGGGACATCACAACTCAGCAACTCGTGTCCCATTTCCCACACATAAATACAACTTTGCTTTGTCATTCATGTGTTTGTAACTCCTAATTACAATATTTCCACTTATAGGGAACATTATTTTCTCATCATTCCTTTTTCTTGAATGTCATACTGATCTTCTGTATGTCCTCCTTTCCTGCAGGAGGCGCTGTCCATTTCCCTTGGAAGTCACCAGACTGTCAGGAGAGCACACGGTCTGCGAACAGGTGCCAGGTCTGCTCTCTTCTGTCACCCCAGTGACACTCTGACAGCCCAGGTGAGTGTTTCACACAGTATGATTTATTCACAGCCAGAGCTACTGTGCAAAGCTACGCTTGAGAAGTGTTTGTAAGCCCTATCCCAAATGCCAACCCAAAGCCCTCACAGTTGCTCTCAGACTCTACATTTGTGATCTAACGTAAAATACACAGACTTGCAGTGACACCATCAGATTGTTAATACACATGAATTATGCAATTTGTTAAGAAGCATTTAAAACCAGGGTTTTGTATTTTGTTGAAGCTATTACAGTCTATACTAACATAAATGTTATCAAAAAGTTGTCTAGATTGTCCTTTTGAGGTGTAACTTTTTTCGGTGGATGAATAGTTTGTGTCGATACTGTAATTCCCTTTGGAGGAGTTTACAGAGTTCAGTTCCATGTAAAGACTAGTTGCATCAAGTTGCATAATAGTTACATCACATCCTTTCCATGCAGTCGCTATATATTTTAAACATTTATTTAAATGTGTTGTATTTTAAAAAAATATGTTTTTAAAATATACAATTATTATTAAATTATTTCCCAGTCATTTTTTTTATGAACAAAATTTCGAGGAATGAAAAAAACTACTACTCAGTAGTACTAATAGTAGCTACTATTCATTCCACAGACATGAAACCACAATTGACTCCATTTAGGCTACATCTATTAACCAGGATACATTTGAAAATGGTGTTTTCGTTTCAAAATGCTCTCCATCCAAACTAGCCTTTTCCAGAAGTTTCTCATCCACAATGAAACGTTGGAAAGCCCTAAATTTGCTTTACTGCGCATGCATAAATCCTCATAAGAGCTCATTGAGATGATGCAGACAGAACTGACACAAAGTTCAAACTCTGTTTCTGGCAGGATTGTTTTATTTGGTAAAATATCTTATCATTCACTGATGTTTTCAGGTTATACTCAATCACCATAATATCTTTGGTCTGAAACAAAACTGCCCTCGTGTTTTGCCGCAGGACAGCAAGTTTGAGCCAGTTTTCTGTAATCTTTGCAGTACTGTGATATGAAGAGTGTACAAATGAACATCTCCAGCAAAAGTGTGAAAGTGAACAGCACATAAGGCACAATATTGATATAAACCTAGATATGTATTGTTACAATATGACTAAACGTGTCATTGCTTTCGAATGCCTCCACTCCGTTTTCACAGTCCACACAATAACTTCAAAAACCTCAATTTTTGCGGGACAAAAACGCTGTCTTGGTGTGGATGGAGAAAATATTCAGATTAGTGTATACGTAGCCTTAGTTTCTTACTATACTGTGTTATTATGCACACAAGCGCGTTAAAAATTTCAGTAATACTTTAGTATAGGGGCCAATTCTCACTATGAATTAGTTGCTTATTAGCATGCCTATTAATAACTTATCGGCTGCTTATTGGTACTTATGAAGCACATATTCTGCATCCCTAATCCTACCAATACCTAAACTTAACAACTACCTTACTAACTATTAAATAAGCAGCAAATTAGTAGTTTATTGAAGCAAAAGTCGTAGTTAATGGTTTCTTAGTAGAGACAATTGGAGCTTAAAATAAAGTGTGACCAAAAGTTCTTGTCCAGGGTCTGTGCTATTCCTTTCCAAAAGTTATGAGTGATTAAAAAAAAGAAAAAGAATAGGATTGTGCGCATCTCTCAATCCCCTCACACAAGCGCTTGTTAATCCGGGCGTCTTTTGTTGTTGCTGTCTTCAGTAGTTTGATGTTGTTGTTCCGTATCCTCCATCACTTTTCAGCTGTGAGCAACAGTGTTATCACCTTGTAGGCACTTATGCAAGCTGCACATACACAGCATGTATGCATAGTTAGAAATATAGGGCTTTGTGTGTTTGATGGTGAACATTTGTGCTCTGTATGCATACCCTAATGTACATGTAAAAACCAAAGTATACTTTAACCTTAATAACTTGCTCCATCCCTCATTGGATGAAATCATCAAGCTCTTTCTTTTCACAATTCCCGATCAACATTTTAATAATTGTAAAACTGCGTGCACGTTCACATCTCATGTTGACTTGACCTGTAATTTTCATTTTAAGGTTTGAGTGTTTATCTCTAATGAAATATGATTCAGACTCCCAGGAGCTTTTTATGTTGCCTTGTGCAATTTAGTTCCTAAAGAGCAATTCCAGCATAATCAAATTGATGTCTCCTGTAGTAGCGTTCTTCAGCATGATCATTTCATCCCGGTTTCTACTCATTGTAATTCCCTTTGACAGGAGATCAATTCTGCTAAATCTGCCTGGAGAAACATTAGTATTGGCTTTTTCTGCAACACTAGTTTGGTTTGCAAAACCAGTGAGGTGTACGCATGATATTAAAACATCCCCGTAAGGTGAAGTGTTCACATATTTTTAAATAGGGATGTGTCTCTTCTTCCTGCTAGTGCCTACGACATGAAAAATGTATGATCAGAGGATGATATTTGTTGTGTGAGTGCTTGCTATCCTTCTAGCTGGAGCATTAGTATGATTCTGTGTGTGTGTGCATTTTTTTATTATTGAAATGGGGAAAAAAATTGGTATGACCTTTAGAGAAGTCCCGATTTCAAAGTGTTGAGTGTGAAATGGAGGCGTTCTTTTTCCTGCCCGAGGGATTTGATGAAGGAATAGATTATAGCGCATTATCAACCTCTTTAGGATAGCAGAGATAGAGCGCTTTCTCTCCTTTCACCTTTTTCTTTCAGACTGTGTCCTTACTGCTGCAGAGAGTATGATTTTATAGAAAGGTAAGAGCATTATGTATGTATGTATGAAAAAGTAGTAGGTCCACACCACTATAAGCCTACTTAAAGTCAGTTAAATCCATTTCAGCTTGATAATCTGATGTATTTCCAAGTGAAACAGGATATCAGAGACAATTATCTGTTGTCATTATTCTTGAACGTACTGTATGTGTGCATTGACTAGGGCAGTCTGAAAAAGAAATTTAACATGATTTGTGCTTAAGACGCGTTATTTTGATACCATTGCTGTCAGATTTTATTTTATTTTTTTAAATATCATTTAAAATATGTCCAGAAACTTGCATTAAGAAAGCTGAAGGAGTCTCTCTCAGCAGGCGCACTGCTGTTATGCACTTGCAACGAAATGGATAAGTGCATAATCAAATGAATAAAAAGGATACCATTATTCAAAATATATACTCAGTGACTGATGCAGTCCTTGTTATGGAGTACACTTGTTAGTTCACACAGTTCACAGTTTGAACATTTTGGTTTCCTTTATTTTCAAGATCTTAAAAGATCTCCGTCGTCACTTTCATTATTTCTATTAAAGTCAAGACAATGATACAAACTCAGATGGAACCATTTTAATATCATACTAAACACAATATCTGAGCTGTCAGCTGTGACGTTGCAGAAATAGAAACCATCCCAAAAATAGAATCCCTTGTCGCTCATTGCGTATTGCTGTTGCTTCTGTTGCTTTAGGACAGAAATGGATTAACATGGAAAAGATACCCTTTATTGTGTGTCACGTCTGGTAAGGAAACAGTGTAAGTGGTTGGGATTTCATTTTAGTGTTTAAGATTTGATTGGATGGTAAAAGATGATGTAATAGGTTATTAATGTGTTTCAACACCCACATGACCTCAGTTACTTTAGAAGAAAGGTTAAAACATGCTTACAGATTAACCGATGGCATGATAATTAATAAAATATCAGTTTCAAAAGGGTTTTCCCTACCTGGTCTCATGACAGAAACGTACCTCTGGGAATTTTTTTTGAAAGATGCAAAATACGTACCAATAAGCACATATCAACACTATAGGCGGTAAAACAGTGAGCACTTGCAATCATTTTATTACATTTAATCATGTAATCATCTATCGGTAGTTCTTAAAGTTTTCTTGAAGAATCAGAAGAATCTTTTTCCATTATAAAGAACATTTGTGCAGTGGAAAGTGTACATGGATGTTCAAAATTTTTAGGCATTTTTTTACGAGTGTGT
Source organism: Tor tambroides (assembly GCA_021397915.2). Lineage (NCBI taxonomy): Eukaryota > Metazoa > Chordata > Actinopteri > Cypriniformes > Cyprinidae > Tor > Tor tambroides. The sequence goes on along the minus strand of JAFVLL020035680.1, from coordinate 9,441 downwards.
CTGACCAATAGCAGGAAACCTCTTTGAAACTGTCATTATTTTTGTGTACTGTTTTGCTCAGAAATTACACACCGCACTCAACTGTTAACTTGCTCCATATGTTTTTCTTTAAATTGTTGTTCTGAACCTGATAGAGAAAACGAACAGTATAGCCACAGAAGCGCTTTAGTGCCTCTTGCTGCTACCATGCAACACGTTTGCGCTCAGATGTTTCAGGACCGCGACGCGTGAAATAGAGTTTGCATGTCTAGAGGGTGTGCATTTATACTTCAGTAGATGATAGACTTAGGGGTTTGTTCAAATGAAAGCTGCCATGGATTTATGTGCCCAGTCTGTAATATCATGCAAAAACACTTTAATGAGCTTGTACAAATGTATAAACTTGGTTGTTCCACAGTGTATTTGCCTGTTAAACAATATCAAAAGAGTAGGCAATATTTTGACAAACTTCATGTTCCGCTACACTGTATAACCTAATTAATAAATCTCTTCAAGGCTGCATGTCTCTCTCAGTGTCTCTGTCTGTCTGTCTCTCTTGCTGTCTCTCGCTCTCTCTCTCTCTCTCGCTGCATTGCTGTATTGAGGGTCAGGCGCTGCATCGATTGCTCTGAACTGCAGCTCTCTTCCTCCACTGACAGGTTATCTCTCAGAGAGAGAGAGAGAGCTGTGCTCAGCATTATTCTCATAGATATGATTTCTCTCTCTCTCTCTCTCTCTCTCTCTCTCTCTCTCTCTCGCACTCGCATATGCACGCACTCACGCACGCACACACACAGATCGGGAATTACCCCAACAAACAGCATGTCACTTTGAGAGAGGAGCCGGATTGGTTAACCAACACAGCCAGGAAAGATGGAGCAATAGCTGGTGTGCTGCATTAGGAAAATTGACTGAGGCCTTTCACTGAGGCCTGCCTTAATGGCACTGATCATTCAGAGCCTTAGCAAATATTTCTGTCTACCTCTTTTCTAATGTATGTTAATGGAAGTCCTGTCATTGTGTTGTTTAAAACTAGATTTTTCGGAAATTATACAAAAAATGCAGGGTTAAAAACAACCCAATTTGGGTCATTTTGGCAGCAATGACTGGTCAGTTTTATTATATTTGTGTATGTGTTTGTGGTTTGGTACACAACAATTTTGGACACTAGTATATGCTAGCATACTAGTAGTATCTAATATATTTTTATATTTTTGTACCAATATTTATACTTTTGTATCTATTTAATGTAAGATAAGATGTAATAATTACTTACAAAATAAATGGTTATTATGATTATTATTAATAAAATAACATTGGTAATAATGCATACTAGTAGCTAATATATTTGTATATTTTTGTACCTATATTTACACTTTTGTACCTATTTGATGTAAATATAATAATTATTTACAAAATAAATGGTTCTGATTATCATCAATAAAATATCATTTTAATAAAATAGTTTTTTTTAACATTGTAGGTTTTTTTGTTTATTTGTTTGTTTTTTTGGCAAAAGGCAGAAATAAAACAAATAATCGATTCTTCAAAATGGTTATTTGACAACAGAACAGAAGTAAATGTATATAATTTTTATATTTTTGTACCAATATTTATACTTTTGTACCTATTTAATGTAAATATAATAATTATTTACAAAATAAATGGTTATTATGATTAGTATTAATAAACTAACATTGGTAATAATGCATACTAGTAGCTAATATATTTTTTATTTTTGTACCTATATTTACACTTTTGTACCTATTTAATGTAATTATAATAATTATTTACAAAATAAATGGTTATTATGATTATTTTCAATAAAATAACATTTTAATAATTTTTTTTTTTTTTTAAACATTGTAGTTTTTTTTTTTTTTTGGCAAAAGGCAGAAATAAAACAATAAATAATCGATTCTTCAAAATGGTTATTTGACACCAGAACACAAGTAAATGTATATAATTCCAGTAATTAAAAAAAAAAAGTGTTGTGAATGTGAAATATTTATATTGTTCTAGGATGTCGTCTATCCTAAGAGTTTTAAAATCTAGACAACAATTTTAGTTCCACATTGAGATCAGTGGACATGCATATGGACTAGTTTATTTCGGTCTGATTCAAGGCATTCACACATTCCAGCTGCTTTTTGCACTTTTGTTCTGTCTGTAGGGGAGCAAAATCAGAAAGGTGCAGCCGCACACATGTGCAGCTTAGAGAGGCCACTGCTCTCTTCAGTCAAATCTGCAAATGGTCTTCCACAGCTTTCTCCATGGCAGAAGCCTGTTTTCAACAGTCAAATGTTATCATTCTTATACTTGCAGGCAGACACTCTGTCACTCTGCCTAATAAGAGAATAACAGTTCTTGCTTGGACTGAGTTAGGCTCTGAGTCATTCTTCATGAGTGTGTGCCGTGAGTCCGGAGAGCCATCCTATCAAAAACATCATTTAATAAGATCCTTTATGTGCCACCTCTGATAGACTCGCTCACAGTGTCGCTTCTGCTTGTCCGTGTCCTCCAGATTCAGATGGTACTAATTTATAGTCAGACCAATTCACACTTTACACAGATGTCTTGATTTTAACCCCAGATATGTCTCAAACAACTTTCAGGATCAAATTATCTGAGGTAATTTTGGTGTCCTCTAAGGAATGCAATCCCGTTCGGATAGGAATTGCGGTATATTGCTTTTTCACAATGCTTCTCATTTATTTTGACCTTCGGCAAACTGCACACGAACTAAAGCTGAATTCCTTGTGCTCCATTGTTATGGATTCAGAACCTTTGCCAGCTTTGTGGGTAAAATAACAACCTGAGTTGCTGGTTTAACATACTGTTGGCATCCCATTCTTTTTCTTATTTTATACATAACCTTGACAATTTAGAAAGGTTTATGCTTAAAACAAGAAAAGGCAATTATGTTAGAAATGGTAAAGAACTGAAATAAAAGTTTAGGTTGAAACTGAAAATTCTGGATTCACTGGGCTGAGTTTCATAATGCTAAATTTTAATGAGATTTTCTCTTAATTAGTAATTCTATTTATATACATCTACTGTATGTGTGTGTGTGTGTGTGTGTGTGTGTGTATATATATATATATATATATATATATATATAGAGAGAGAGAGAGAGAGAGAGAGATATATATATATATATATATATATATAGATAGATAGATAGATAGATAGAGATATATATATATATATAGAGAGAGAGAGAGAGATATAGAGAGAGAGAGAGAGAGAGAGAGAGAGAGATAGATAGATAGATAGATAGATAGATTTAATTACTATATTCCTTCTTTTTTTTTTTACTTTATTTCCTAATTTATTTTCCTAATTTATTCTTTATTTTAATTATTTTCTTTTATCATGTCCTTTTAGGGGCTTCATAACATCCAGGTGCACAACAGTTCAACATATTGATTCAACGATCTGTACTGACAACATATTGACAGAATATACTGTTGTTCTGTCTTTAACAGAGGTGTTCTGTTCTTGTTATGGAGTTGTCAGCTGTCACCTGACGCTCTATGGAGCCCAGAAGTGGAACAGCTGCACTTAAGGGTGAACCTCCATTTTAAAAACACTGTTATTGTGGTGGAGACATAGTCTTTTTCGCCTTCTCAGCACTACTGTCTAACCCTTCTTGTCTTAAAGAACAGTATTCTGTAGAACTGAGAAAATCAAGTTACTACAGCAGAGCGAAATGAGAACACAGACAATCCAATTCCTTGTGGTATTTTCTGCATCTGCTTCAATTAGATTAGTCTGAGACATGTCACGTGGAGAAAGTGTTGTTTAAAGGTGCCCTGAATTCCTCAGAGATACTTCTGCTTAAATAACGTGTGATATGCTAGAGGAGGACGTTTGGAGTGTGGGAGTGTGTAAAGAGATGCATCCCATCCTGTCTGTCACTGTGTTATGTTGTACAGTAGGATTGGGCATCAAGAGCTTGTTCCATATCTTCAAAAATATTGGAACCAAGTGATTTTCATGCATTTTTTTTTTTTTTGCATGCTGGAACACTGTACTAAAATACTGTTTCCTTTGGGTTTATTTCAGGAGCGAATGACTTGGATTTTTGATTTTTCTTTTTCAGTAAATGAAGCACAGCTAGTGTAGTACAATTCCAGCACAAATGACTCTCTTGAACCTGTTCTATTTAATAAATTGGTCAATGGCTCAGAAATCAGTCTCATACTCCTGGTCTACAGCTCACTCACTGACTGAATTAGCTGGTGCGATTAGTGATTTTTACCACCTGACTCGATCCCTGAACTGCAGGCCATTGCTTTTGGCCATATCCAACTCGAAATGAACCAAACACTGCTAGTGTGTTCAATTCGGCTTGAAATAATTCACCCTACACACTTGAAAATAAAGGTTCTTTGTTGACATCTGTGGTTCTATGAAGAACCTTCAGCACCAATGGAACATTTCCAATGCACAAAAGGTTGTTTATAGTGTAAAAATGTATTTAGAATATTAAGATGTTCTTCAAACTAAGAAAAAAAACCCTTCACTTAAAGGTTCTTTGGGAAACCCAAAGTAGTTCTTCTATGGCATCACTGCAGAAACCCCCTCTGGGAAACTTTTTTTAAAGAGTGTGTCTTAATGCATTTTAATAATTGTATTGTGAACAATTCAAACATGCATCTTTTTCATGTTTCGTAATTTTTTTTAATCAAAATATCAAAACGCAACCTTCCAATGAAATAACAGACTTCTCCAATCATTTAGTCCACTTACACCCTGTCCCTGTCTTACAATTGACTGCATTCAGAATTTTTTCCATCCATCAGTGGCTTGAACCAATTGATTTTTTTTCCTGTTTCAAACCTCCATGCACACTGTTGCTAGGCAGAACACCTGGTTATTTATTTTCTCTCTTTTTAATGCAGATTGGCTCTTTGTTATATATAATATACTATAATAAGATTGTCTCACTACAGTTGCTGAAATCAGAAAATGATTGTAGTGTAGTTCCTCAGGGATCAGGCCATGATGCAACGCAACAGCAACAAAGTAAGCATGCAGTGTCAACCTAGACAGTGTGCGCATAGGGTTTTCTAATTTTATGACAACGGAGTATGTGTTCAGTGTGTATCCCAGCTGCCAGACCTCCCTGAGCCTAAAGCCAGGATCCCCTTTTTCAAGGGGCAGGAGGTCTGGCACACAAATCTGGCTCATTTCTGATTGCCTGCAGTCTTTCTTTGCCTAGGCTAATGGTGTCCAATTCACAAACAAATCATTCTGCTAAACCAGTTCGCTTAATGATTTGGTACAGAATCACATATTATTCCATTGTAACACAGCATATAATTCTATATCATGTGCAATTTCATGTACCGTTTGTGACATTTGTAGTAAAAGATTCCTTTAGACTTTTATTTGAAGATGTACATGTGACAGGTTCATGTTTATTTTTTGAATTAGTTTGACTATTTCTGAAATGATTTCACAACAGGCTGATGAGTGTAGTGGATACAACAAGAATAATTTTTCAAAGCAATGAACATCATATTTTCTCTCTATGTCTAAAGAATTATTAATAGAATTGTTATGAAGTCAGAACGAGAATCGCTGATGTGTTTTTCGATGTTAAAATACTTGATGCCAGTTTAATGTGAGAGAGAGCTATAATTTGGTTCAGCAGTCTTACCCTGGTGTCAAAGTTTGATTACTTCATTCTTTGAGGTGGAAACACACTCTCTAAAGGGTAAATAGATGCTTTCTCAGGTGTTTTTGTGGTGGTGAAGGCAAACAGTGTATTTAAACTCTGTGATACTAAAGTTGCCTGGAGATTTTCTTTCTCCCTGTGGAAAACTGGAAGATAATGTTTTTGGCCCCATGAGATCTGAAAACCCATCAGAGCCCGCGGGTCGATGGCACACACACACACAAACATCAGACGTAAACTGGCTGGTGTTGATATCGAAATCTGATATCATGTTGTGCTGGACATCAGATGGGTGAAGTTTGCTGAAAACCAGCATCATTACCAACAGTCTCCATAGGAAAGAGGCTAATATAGTGGAACTATCTCACTGTTAAACCCAGTTTGAGCAGAACAAATTTTCTGTGAGGAGGTCAGGTAAATTAGTGTGATTTGAACCCCATCCAAACATGTCTTTTATGGAGCAAATGACCTATTGTTTTTTTTTTTTCCAGCTCCTCTGAGAAATACAATGTCTATGAAGTGTTATTTTTCACTTTTATTATTATTATTTCACATTTATTTGGGCCATAACTAAAGTTAATTTCTCATTATGCTGTCTGGTGCACATTCACTGTAAATTTAGACCTTTTTGCCAACTTTCTGGATAAAATAATAGTTAACAGTTTGTGTTTCAGGGACTATTGCTGTCCCATCCTATGTAACTACACTGTAAAAAAAAATCCGTAAAATTTACGGTAAAAAACCGGCAGCTGTGGTTGCTGGAACTCTATTGTGTAAAATACGCTAACAACATTTTAGGTTTTACGGTTTTAACTTAAATTTACAGTTAACTACTGTAATTTCATTAACTGATATAATGTTAATATACCAACCTATTAAAGTACTGAAATCTGTTTTGTACCTTTGAAACACACTGATAACCACCAAATGCAGGTGGTGATGAGAAAGTCACATGATGAACCAAAGCCCATCACAAGCAGCTTTTAAATAATAACATATATAGAAGGTGCACAGTGTCATTCACACAAGCACTAAACACCATCATGGTGAGACTCATTAAACTGAAATATGCTCTAAACATTAATTTAACAACATTAGATGTAACATACAACCCTAATAAACAGAACTGATAAGAAAAAACTAAGAAGAAACATAGTTATTTCAAAGAAAAAACGTCAAATTCAAACAGAATTTGAAATGCAACGCAGGGAATTCTGGGAACGTCAGTTTACAGTTTTTCCCTGTAAATTTTACAGGAACTTACCGTTAACCATTTAACTTTTTTTTTTTTTTTTTTTTTTTTTTTTTTACCGTTAAAATCACAGTCATTTTTTACAGTGTAAAAAATTATTAAAATATTAGATTAAGTAGCAATTGTGTGTGTGTGTTTATTAGGGCCCTATGATTTTGGAAAATGCGGATGAATCGCGGAATCCAGTCATAAAAATGGAATTTACTGTGTAACGCGGAATGTCACAGAATTTGAACATATAAATCAAAAGTAGGTCAGTACACTTAAATCAAATGGCTATATGGACTAGTGTCCGTGAATATTAAACCACAAAAAAGACTATTTTGCATGTTCTGCATGTCTCTGTGTGAATGAATGGCTCAGATGTGCGGTTTCTCCTACTTAAGCGTGAAATGTTTTCAGTGTCTGATTTCATAGGGCCCTAGTATATATAAATCATTTCCATGACCAAACTATATTTAATGTCCGAATGATCTTAAAGAGGAAGACTCTGTTTGAATTGAGCCTTTCTCTTAGGTTAAGGCTCAAATCTTTATCTGATCTCCAGGGAGGCGTGTGTGCCGGAGAGGAACGGCATCATTAACAGAAATGGGCTGCAACTGTGAATTGAAGAGATAAGATTTGATTTTAATGGTGCCACATTTTAGCGATCTTACAGAGCAAAGTATTCTTTTTTTATTTTTTTTGAGATAACTATGAATCCTGTCAATGCAGAGTAAATCCATTTGCACCCGTTCAGCCGTACAAAATCTCTGCAGTGAACGAGTGAAGCTGAAGGGTTGGACCAATATTGATTCAGTGCTTGTCTCTTAGGAAAATGAATGGGTCGTGACATTTAAAAAAAAAAGTATATTTGTCATAAGAACCTATCACTGATTGCTCTTGGGAGATTGTTTCTGTAAACCCATGTGGCTGTGAATGTTCATTGATTTGCTTTCGTGAATCATTTGATTTTTAATTGTTTCCATCTCTCCAAGGAGCTTATGTTTAGTTTCTATGTGATTATGTTAATTGGAAACCGTACAGATTGTATTATTTATAAGTAATACATTTGCAATTGTTGTGATAAGGGTGAATTATTACCCTAAAGGCTTTTAGAATTTAATATTCAAATAAGGAACGGCAGCTTTCACAAACACAGTGTCTTCCATAGTTTAAGTGATGCAGCAGCAGCATGTGAAATCTGATTTGTTTTTAATTAAAGGGATAGATCACCCAAAAATCATTTACTCACCCTCATGTGGTTCCAAACCTGTACAACATATTTCTTTATTCTGCAGAATAAAAAAAGAAGTCAAGACAATTCAAAGTCAAAAGTCACCAAAACTGTTAGGTTTCCAATATTTTGGAGTGATACTTCAGTAACGCATGTGTGCCTGCATATTTTTAAGATGGCATTTAGCATGTAGAGGAATCACAATTGTTGGAAATGTATTGTGTTCTTGAATGTTACATTTTTGATAGTGTTGCCCTCTTGTTAGTTGTCACGATGGCTGCAAAGTTCGAAGCAGCTCTGCTGTTAATGATTCTAGCCACTGAGGAGTATTTTCCAACTGCTTTAATGTGGCATTCAAATCTGTTCTGCTTTTGAGTGCGTGTGTAAAGTGAAGTGCATGCGTGTTGTTTTATTTATTCAAAGCCATCCTCAGACACCATTACCCCAGTGACATGAATTTGAAATGACTGCAGACGCTTGCCTTTAGTGCAGCTGCGGGAATGAATTATGAGACTGCTGGAAAACTCCACAAACGCTCATTATAAGTCATGTCCGACTCTTTGTCTCGTTTTTATTAATAACTGCTTAATAGGTCTAATGGCTGGGCGATATATTAAATATTCATGGTGTATTCACCCTGATTTTGCTCGTGATATAGAATTAAGCAACATTATGAATATCTAAGGGATTTTAAGGAGGTATTTATTGGCTATTAGTTTTCCTAAAGACTGTCATTAGACTAGACTAGTCTCACAATCAGTCTTTATCTCAAGAGTATAAGATATAAGAGTATAAGAGTAGGCAGAGATGTTTTATTAGCATCTCTAATTTAAAATTTCAGAAAAATGGAATTACAGACAGCAAGTTCAATTCATTTTTAAGAATTACAGAGCTTTCGAGTTATGTTGGAACGAACGTATTTACAAGTTGAATGCAGATGAACTCCACCACAGAGTTGTAATTACGAGTGGGAAACTCAGAGCTTTCTTTAAGTTTCACAGTGGATGCTGCATCTGTATTAATGGTCAATTTGTAAAAATGAGTGTAATTTTATATAATAAAAAATCTGTTTATATATATATATATATATATATATATACACTATTGTGCAAAAGTCTTAGGCCACTAGTATTTTCACCAACAAAAAATGGTTTTAAGTCAGTTATTTCTGTCTTTTGCTGTAGTGTGTCAGTAGGAAATAACAGTTTATTTTTTATTTTTGCTATTAATTGTAATAATCCAGTAAGATTTTTGTTTGCACAAGGAGTCTGACAACAGCCAGTGCTCCACACAGAGATCTGATCTCAC
>JAFVLL020035679.1:0-29657 GCA_021397915.2 Tor tambroides | reverse complement strand
AAAATCTTCCAGATTGTTTCTTTACATAAAGTAATCTGCTCGATTAACGGAGATGGAGGCAACTTCATTCCAATTTTGAAAAGTAGAGAAAATCGAAATGACAGCGACAACTTTATTTTTGTGAATTAGGATAATACCAAGATTTGGAGGATGGGCTAAGCTCATATGTTCATGTAGATAGCCCAACGTTTTCATCACAAGGCTAACCTCCTAAAATAGTTTTGATCCCTTCTTCTTTTTTTTTTCGAAACCTAAGGTCTTCTGTAAATCTCTAAGTATATAATTTACTCCTAATTGGTTTTTAATTGGAATTTACTGTAGATGTTGAACACAGGATTACAGCATATAAAGGGCATTATGTTCTTGTGAGTCAATGATGGCGTGTGTGCTCTGTGAAGGCCTGGTGGTGATGGAGTTACTCAGGACTGAAGGAAGCTCAGCGAACCACTAGATGGAGTCAAACCCTAGTTAAGAGCCGCTGGGAGGTGGACATTACCCTTGTTGTGAAGGAGTGAACCGGTGCGTTTGTATAACTAACAACCGGACTGTGCAACCCCGACTGTTTAGACCACACTTGCCCTCTGCTAACCTGCTCCCTGTGTCATGTTTGAGAGAATTAATAGATGTTGCAAGCGTATGAGATTGCCATGAATCAAATTCCTTGTATATTACAAAGCATGAGTTCCTGACAGTGTAATAAAAAATGCAATAAAAAAATTGAATTTTGCAATAAATGCAATAAAAAATTGAATTTTAATTTGTAAAATTCACTTAAAATATATGTTAAATATTGTTGCCAATAAAATAAAAATAATAAACTAAAATATAAATAAAATATATAAAATAAAGCGTGGCATTATTTGATAAAAACCCCACTTTTCCACATTTAATTATTTTATTTTATTATTATTATTATTATTTTTTTTTTTTTTTTTTTTTTTTTTTTTAATTGCACCAAGACTTGAAAGCATATCTTTATCCATACAAAAAACCTTACACAAATCTCAGAGGATAAAAATAATAGGAAGAGAAGAAGAATAGTTGTCTTGGGCCTAACATGACTTGTCATACGTTCTGCAGTCAGGAGACGAGAACAATTGTCAGAGAATCTACTGCATGTGAAAAGACGAGGACTACATGCTTGACTGCTTGATATGATAACCCTGATAGCATGTGCCATACCCTAATGGAATGAAAATTATAGCTGATATGATGACGGTAGAAAAGTGACATACTATTCTGTTCCTATGGCCTGGACTCAAAGCCTGTGTTTTTCATATTGCTGATGTCTCTACGCACAGTTCCAGGAAAAGCACTACGGTTGCAATTAGATCGTTTAAATACAGCCTTTCCCCTCATTTGTGATAAATTACAGATCATTTGTGGCATGAAAAAAAAAAAATACAACAGCACATTCATGTTCCTCCATTTTTCTTAATAATATTGCTCAGAGGAGTACAGATTCGAGCATGCGGAGTCTTTACACTTGCCACATTGTTTCTTACTTAAAGACAAAACTTCCTTCTTAGAGAATCCACATCGCTCTGTCAACAGATGTTTGACACATGGAAACCAGCTAAAAATTACACGTAGCTCTTGATATAGCGCTCTCACGTGAATTGCACCATTTAGCATTTGCCGTTTTGACAGGTAATTGACTTTACCCTCTGACAAAGTGAAACGTGTGTGTTGTCATAAATAATGCAGAGTTTAAGAAGCTCACATTTACACCAGCATGAATATTCATCAGTAAACAGAGTTGGAAGAAATAACACCCACCACTTCAGCTATATATACGGGCCGTTTTTCTCCTTGTAACAAGATACAGTTTTACCTGGTAGCATTAGCTAATATCGGTAACTCTGTAAGTTGAACTGCAAAATTTGTACTAGCTTCTTATACAACGCATTTCCTCGGAGGTCAAAACATGCATATTGATCCCAGACTCTGTTTTGTCATTTGCTAGCGTTATTGTTTAATATGACCTAAAAGCCCTGAGTATGTAAAGCTTTAGACAGCTGAGCTGATTAAAAACTTGCCTTTTGAACATTAAATTATTCCAAGCCATCATTTCGTCAAGGATACAATTGTTTCGTTTGAGTTTTTTTCCCCCCTTCTTTCCCCCATCACCCTCAGATGGATGTAGGCCTAATTCTGCTGCCTTTTAGAGAAGCTCTTTAGTCTTGTGAAATATGATTAATCTGATTAGTCATTCAGGCCGGTCTGCCTTTATGCTTACATTAACTAGCACAAAGAGCCCCCCTACAGGTTAAAGTTTAAATGTGGATTACCAGATAAAGCCAGCCCTGATTAGGTTACTAAGGGCCATGCAAGACGGAGAGAGAAAGAGAGAAAAAAAAAATTAGATATGCTTCGCTACTAATTTCACAAACATCTTCATTTTATTTTTTTCCCTTTTCTTCTGTTGTTTTACGCTTTAATTCAATCCAGTGACATTCACTTGGATATCAGTTTTAGACAAAAATCTTTCAGCAATTATGTAAATGGCTAAAGGGTTGCACACAATACTGTATGGAAATGGAAAACAGGAAGTAATGCTCTCATAAAGGACAGATGGTAACAGTGCTGTAAGGTTACAGTGAGAGGGCAGCACTTCAGAATACACCCAGATTTTGTGTTTAGAACATAATGCCTTTATTTGTTGAGATGTTGTCTGTGATTAAAAGCCCTTTTACCAAATGTAGTCTACAAAAACAACCAACTTTACCAAATTGAAAGAACAATTTTTTGGTGACTGATAAATTAGGAAACACTGAGACTTCATTCATTCATTCATTCATTCAGTGTTCTGTAGTAATGCACATTGTAATTTATGTATACATTCATGCCATAAGAATGATTCATAAAAAGAGCTTTGTGATTTTTTTGGCATAAATGTAAATGTTATGCTTGTGCTCAGATAGCGTAGAAATTAAAATATGTTTCCTGCATACAAAATACCGAAGGCAAACAAAAAGAAATCCAAACCACAAAACAAGCAATTAAAATAATCTTTGATATGTGTGATACATTTTAAAAGCTCTATTTCACCTAAGAAATGTGACAATAGCATATCACACGCAAGCCTTCAAAGGGCTGCTATGGCAAACCTAAACTCTCTTGAAGACTCCAGCGTGCAAAACCGAACAAAGGAATACGTGGACGCTGACAATTAATAATAATAAAGCCGTGTAACAACACAGGCATCTGTTGTGTCCAGCTCAGATAAGAGGGGATGTTAGTTTATCACCCTGGCCTGCGTTAACCAAGGGTGGCAGAAAATTATTTGCCCAGTGGATTACATGTTACAATCTCATAGGTGGTGGCACACCAGCTTGAGCATTGGGAAGTAAAACCCACATACATAAATCTGAGCTTCCGCCTTTGGACTCACCTGGTAACTGCAGAACATCCAACCAGAGGAAGGGTGGAGGGAGTGTTATGTGGCTTGATATAGAGCTCCAACGTTTATTTTTCCCCCATCGCCCACCGAGGCCTGCTCCAATACCACCGTCTGGGACTTTGATGTGACCGTGTTTATTGTTGTCTATTCTTCCTCGTCCGCCCTGTCATTCCGACGTCCCTCTCCCGGGTACAGCGAGACAGCGAGGGGATGAGAAAGAGAGCCCCATTTATTTCTGCTAATTTTCCTCTCTTTGTGATGGATGGCTTTCTTATTGTGCCATTTGGGCCTTTGAAAAATGTTCTATGAAGCAGAAGAAATTGCCAGTTTCCATATCATACAAATCTGCCATTCAGATATCCAGCAATCAACTGTCTGGATACTAGGCTCTCTATCACTGAATCTTTATTCAATCCTCAAATCGAGATACTACTAAAAAAGCAAGATATAATAAAATATCATATAACAAGTCTGGCAAGTGCCCAATGTTGTCTCACAGATGCCAGGTTTCAATGGTGCTGGCCATTTTGTAAAACACCAAACTTCTGTTTGAAGCACTTGAAGCCAGAAACTGAAACATAGCTCTGTAAGTTTCACGTACTTATGTCTGTAATTTTCTAATATGAGTGACATGCAATATAAACACACCATAAAATAAAATAAATGCCAGTGGACATACCTTTAGAAAATATCAAGTAGACGTCACGTAAGATCTTGTGTTGTGAGAAGCACTGAAATGACTTTTGTTCTATGGCTTTAAGTTTGAATACAGTAGTGATGGTGGGAGGAACCATAAGTATAATGATTTATCATGGTTTATCATATGCCATCCTAGCCCTACTGGGCACTGTACTGCCTACCTGTATGTTTGCCAGAAATATTTGTGAAAAATAATTAATTTACAACAATGTTTTCAGGGGGGAAAAAAATATGAAATTAAATAAATAGATAAATATTTAGTATAATGATCATAATAGTAATAATTAAAAAAAAATCAAAATGTCAACATTATTAACATTACACACATACACTATAGATAGATAGATAGATAGATAGATAGATAGATAGATTTTGTCATATGAAAAGAGTTAAATATTTCTTGTTGACCGCATCTATTCTCTGATCAAAATATTTATACGCAAAGTGTGTCGAAAACAAAAACCTACAAAAAGTTGCCCGACAAACAAAGAAGGGGTGTCATGAAAAGAAAGAAGCGAAAAACTTTCATCTTAAAGGCTTTATTCTCTGAGTTCCCTTTTATCCTTTCTTTTCGGATTACTCCGTGTCTCGGAGGCTCTCAGAGGCCCCCGGTTCTTATTAAATTATTTCTGGGTGAAATGGACACAACTTGAATGGAATCATTAAACTTCGCTAGTTATAAGAATGCATCAGAGCCTCCACAAGATGAAAAGTGACGCGGTTTCATGCTCCTCCAAAACATTTAATATGCCATGAAAAGATATGACATCAATCCTCGCAAAAACACAGGGGCGAAATGAATGATGCCATTGTGACTCCAAACATCAATCATGCCCAATACTCTGGAAAACAATGGAGTTTTGTTTGCATTTCAGAGGTGACAAACAACATCAGTGACTGGCTTAACATTGTCAATTCCATTACTCAAGACCTGAAGCAAATCAGAATTAAACTGTGGCCCAGTTGCTAGGCAGCTGAGTTCTCTTGACATGGTGGTTAGTTTTTCTTTCATTGCTTGACAAGAGCCAAGTGAAAAGAGTTTTGAAAAAGTTGCTAAAAGCGCCGAGAGGAGGGGGATAATTGGTGCCACTGGATTGTAAGGCGTCTCTTGTGTGGAAACAGACTGTGGAGAAAAGAGAGAGAGGGAACCCATCGCACGATAATAAAAAATCAACTCTTGTACACAAACTTGACCTGGACACTTTCATGGCCTTCAATAATTCAGAGACCTGTCTCGCTTCCACAAATACTATGAAAGTCCTTCAAATGACAGGTGAGATATTGGACGACCCAAAACAAGACAGGTTTTGCCTTATAGTCTGACTTGCTAACTGTTGGCCTTGGATTTGAGTGCACATTAAAAGGCTTCTGACATGTTTATTTTAGGACAATTTTATCAGTTTTAAAGAACAATGTGCAAAAATTTTGGACATTTTTTAATGAAAACATGAGTTGCATTTACTTCTGGTGTTCTGGGAGGTTCCATCCTCTATGACGGGGATTTACCATTTAATTGTCCACTGTAAAATTTCTTTAATCAATCAGTTAAAAAAGCAATAGCTCACCTCCCCTCAACAAGCAGCACAGTTTGAGGTGTCATTCATGTCCGTAGCACAAACGGCGCAAGATGAGTTTTGCATTGACTTTTAGGTCACGGGTTTGTTTAAAGACTTTCAGCATACAACATTTCATCAGACACTGCAATGGACAAGATGCGACGTCACGCTCTGTGGTGCCTTTTTTAAAAACAATGTCAACGTATAACATAAAATAAAGCAAAAATGTGCCTTGGCTAACACTAGCAACAATGAAAAAGATTTCCAATAAACCACACGATTGTCAACTTTCAAGCAAAAAAACATTAGCTTTTTAAGTAAACAATAGAGGCAGAGGGTATTCTTCCAGAAACCTGCAGCAGTCCCAGAAAACTTCCCAAAAAGTGAACACCCAGTCTAAGAGAGGACCAATTAATGCTGGATTAAGACTCATGCTTATTTACAGTCGCCTTTGTGCTCTTTCCTGCACTCTGACTTCCTCCATGGAAGAAAGATTGGAGGAATAGAGGGAGAGGAAAAGGGAGAGAATGAGAGAAAAAAGAAAGGAACCTGAGGGAGGGGGGCAGGAGTCTTGAGAGAGAGAGAGCGGGAATGGGGGGTTGTTTAGACGCAAGAGGTGTAGTGAGGTGGCTGGCTCCATTGTGAGGACACCACCTCTCTCATTATACCCTCTCAATCAACACTCCTGCTCACAGGAAGCCCCTGGAAAGCCCATCTGCCATGGCTAATCTGCAGGCAAAGTCGTGGCCGCACCGTCTAAGGCCCCGCTACCCTCAGCTGTATTATTCTCTCCCTCCGCCACTGCGCCAGGGATCAGCCAAAGCCCATTAAAGTAAATAATAGCCAGAAATGACAGGCTTAATGCGGATTGGGGAGGAAGTTGAAGACCAGTTTGAACTGTGAGCTCTGATTAATAGAGAATAGCATTTGAAAGTAGATGGAGAGAGAGAAAGGCAAAGAAAGAGCCGGAGAGAGCAAGAAGGTGGGTAGGAAAGGGCAAATTACCTCAGCTCCAAAGGCTTCTGAGGTTAGGTTGATGGTGCTTGCGTAATCTTCCTAGGCACAAGTCAACCATAAACTAGTCTTACTTTCTATAAGGGAACTTTGTTTTGTGATGCATTGTATATGTTTGTGAGCATATGCTTTATGTTTGTAGGAGATGCTATGGGGATCTGATTTTTGGCCCCAAAAGCAAAGCCGAAAAGTCACTGGTAAAATCTTAGGAAAGAGGAAAAGCTACCCAGCGAGGATCCCATCTTTCTTACAGATAACATCAAGGTCACCTACATGTAGTAGTACTTTATGCTTAGCCTAATCTTCATAGAACCTTTTCAGAGGTCTTAAGGTTTTTCCATACATTTTGGACCATTTATATCCAGCCGCAAAAGATTCTTTGAGCCCTAATCCAAAAAGGGAACATACCAGCTGTGCTTTATAAATTCGATTTTAGGGTTATGTGCCAGGCATCTTTTAGACACAAAGGTAAGGCTTATAGAAAGGATATGTATAGTGAATGTGATATGCAAAGAAATATTAAAGTAACATCTAAACCAAATTCTATTTTGGGATACTTTAAGACAAAAAATCTAAAAACAAACCACAAAAAAACCTGGACTACAGCGAATTTCCTCAGAAATTCAATAGACAGTGGTCTGAAAAGGAAAATCACACTTCTGCTGCAAATAGTGATTACTACTACATTCTTTTATCTGCTACATTGGACCTAAAAATACGACAGTGTGATTTCTATATCAGGAGTAGTCTTACTAGGGAATGTCTGCAAAGGTTGGTACTACAGTATGTAGTAATTATCTCAGTAAATGTACCGTAGTCGGTATGCTAGAACAATGTGGAACTAAATGCAGTTTTATTCCAAGTTAATCACATTCTCCTCTGTCACTTTCATTGCCTTCAGGCCGGGAATGGTGAATAAATAAGACTGCCTGACAAAACTGTGGAGTCTTGCCTGTTTGTGGTCGTACTTGAGGTTAGCTCTCATGTGCTTGAGTTCAACTGGAGGACTTAATATGACCTGTCATCTGGCCGACGGTGGAGTCTGTTTCCGCAAGATTATGTCAAGCACTTCCACCTCTGCCTAACAAAGGTTAAAAATTGCTTATACATCTGTGAATGAATTGGAATGCTTGCAGGAAACAAAGGCTAAGGCAAATGGTTAGCGACTGAGAAAGTGTCTGATTGGCTGCTCACCCTTTGCCCTGTTCCATGAAGAGCAGATTATGTTAATGTTATGGAGATAATACTCAATATGATGTATGATACACCTCACAATGGTGCGATCCCTGGGTTTTAAAGTGTACGATGTGGGACGGAGGGGCTAAGGAACAAAAGGTTTTGTGGAAGGGTTTGAGCAGGGAAAACATGAGAGAATTTTGAGCTTTGAGACGTAATGAAGTATTTAAGATCTCCAGAATGTGTTATTGACAGAACTGTAAAATATATATATTTATATAAAAAACATAGGAGTTCACGGGGTCTCATGAGAGGCGCTTACGTTTGGTTCTGAGAAGTGTTTAATGGTATCGATTTTTATTGTTCAATGAAGTGTGTGAAGTCTTTGACAGGCTTATTGAACTGTTCCAAAAAAGTGTTGTTGAAGTTGACTGTGTGGGGAACATCCTTTTAGTGTCATGAAAGAAAAAAAGAGAAAGGAATGGCATGGAAAAAAGCATTCCCGGTTCTCAAGGTCTGATTCTAATAAATACTCAGGCTTGTGCAAGGAATTTTTAATAGGACCAAATAGCATTGCTGTTGACAAGACTTACACTTGATTAGCACATGTCCTTTCTAGGGTATCTACTGTACCATTATCCTACTCGTAGATATTCACATAAAATCTGCCAGCTGTTGGTGATCTCGTAAAGATTCCTATTCCCCTGGCTATGTCATACATGTGAGGACTCTGTTGGCCAGTAGAGGCCTCCCATGCTTTGTGCAACTTTTCCACACTCTCTTGACATGTTTGAGACTTTCAAACGGACGCCTGTAGCCATAGCATTTGTATGGCTCCCACAACACAATGTCTTTGGAATACTAAGAAGGTCTTTATAAGGTTGGCGCCTGGTATGACAAGTGTTTTGGTTGAAACCATTAGTAGAAGCTTTTATCCAAAGCGCTGACGTTCGTACTCAATGTATGCATTTATCAGTAGGTGTGTTCCCTGGGAATCTTGGCAGTACAAGTCGCACGTTTTACAAGTTGAGCTACAAACTTTGTATACTAAGATGATCAAATGTGTTCTTCAAAACCTTTGTTCAAAGAGCGAAGAGCACAAAACACACTGACGCAGAACACATTGTTTACTCACCAATGTCACTAAAACAGTTTGAGCACTGCTTTATTTTCTTATTTACACATCCACTTCATCTTTCCCAAAGCCCACACAAGAATCGCATGCATCTGTGCCAGCGTGTGTCACTAGGTCTGTTTTCCTTCCTGCCCAAGTCTCTTCTGTGATTTCTATATCCGTTGTCATGGCGACACAGCAACAGGGAGGAAAATGGCAGCCTAACCTCTGGCATTCATGCAGACCAGGCCAGGCCTGAGGGCAAGGGGGGGATTGCAGCCATGGGCTGCAAGACCCTGCTGGGTCTCCCGGCCCTCAATCAAATTCTTTTGACCTCAGAGAAAAACGAGAACATTCTAATACCCTCCGCTACAGTTTTAGTCAGATTAATGTCCCAGATCTTTGCGCTAACTCCGCTTTTCAAGAACGGTTGGATAAAATACTGAACGTGGGGCCTTGCATATGCTTCCAGAAACAACTCTGATGATTTACAATTGGCACAATACGCCCTCAAAGAGGCAATCGCACGACAAAGAGGTTGTTTCTTGCCTAATTTGGGGGCAAAGAAAGGCCCTTCGATCCAGATCCAACGTTACTGTAAGGGAGCAGTCGGTTTTGTGCGAAATGTGCCACAAACACCTGATTGCTCTTGAGTGGTGAATAGAACAGAAGGGAGGGATTTTCATGACAATCTCACAATGCTGAGGAAGTACATTATCACCCGACGGCAAGGCACCAAGGCTGTCGTAATGAAGACATCTACGTTATTAAAATCAAATTCTGAATCTTCAGCATGCCTTGTCTAATGATGAGCGAACAGCTCGGCTGTCGTAGGGGGAGAGAATGAGAACGAAATAGACGAAGAAGATTTTTCCCTTCGTTTGGCGCCATGCCCAGATCTCATTCAAGCAGAACTCTTCCCACAGCAAACTTCTGCCCTGCCAATTAAAGGACAGATCCGCCCTCCCCTTCCTCAGCGCGAGAGGGTATTTCAAACTATATTTGTTTTTATGACACACAATATTTGGATTAACATGTTGATTTGACGTGCTGATTCGCATCACAAATCTGCCAAACCTCAGAGGATTCACATCCTTAAATTTACATTGTACATTTACACGAACAAATCAACCCAAGTTTCTGTCTATAACACGCCTTAT
Source organism: Tor tambroides (assembly GCA_021397915.2). Classification (NCBI taxonomy): domain Eukaryota; kingdom Metazoa; phylum Chordata; class Actinopteri; order Cypriniformes; family Cyprinidae; genus Tor; species Tor tambroides. Next base: position 19,535 of record JAFVLL020035679.1, on the reverse strand, counting down.
TGATTTAAATTAGCGACGGGTTTGCCTGCTGCACTTGCAGTTGGTTTGATCGATTTGTGGGAAAATAAATATCTGTTCACTCAAAGCGCCGTGTTTAGTATTGTTTCCTGCTCCCCTATGGAGCGAGTGTAAAATCTAATAAAGAAGATCTGAGAGAAGGCGCTTTGATCAGGGACTCCTCAAACAAGAAAGATCACATGGGACAGAATAAGGAAATCTTTGAGGACTATAATACTAATGCGAACAGGTTCTGGCCTTACACCATAAACTAGATCCATACAACACATTTTATCTGTGCTATCTCTTTATCCTTTTAACGCTCACCAAAAACATTGTGCCTTAGAAAGAGCTGCAGTCAAAATTACAAATACACAAAGTAACATTTGATTTCTTAAAAAAGTATCTCATTCCTGTCATGCAGTGCCTTTTTAACGTGACCGTAAATTGATGGAAAAAAAAATCAAACAGGATGGAAATACCAAGCCAATGTTAGCTATGGCTTAGGAACTAACAATTAGTTTACAATGGGGTTAACTTAAACTTTACCTCAAAAATAAAGTGAATATTGTAAATGTATTAAACATGGAATGTTTTACAGTGAAAAAAATAAGCTAGTCATAAAATATCAGACATATTCATCAAATGCATTACTAATACTTACTGATGCTTGTGCTGGTGTTCTCTCACCAACAATCCTATCAATTCCTGGAGAATAATGTCATTGAGGAACTGGCTTGCAGAGTAGGAGCTAGTGAGCCTCCCACAAAATACGTGTGTACTGTATATATGGTAGTTTATAATTATGTCTGTTTTCAGGCATAGAACATCTTTTATCTCCACTCAAAAGTTCCCTAGACGCAGAACCACATGTATCAAATTCAGTTGTAGTGAGTTACCAAAAAGAAGCGAGAGTCCTTGGAGGCAGTGTTGTGAACTGATAACCCGTCAATGCTGCTTTATTATGGTTAACAAATCTAACAGTGTAGATCTGTATCTTCACACCCCAGATGTTTCTAGAACGCTTAAAATTTCCAAGTGTCTGTACGGCTTCTGACTTTGAATATATTGCGCCATATGTCATGCAAGCTTAAAGCACTTTCTAAACACTTTCTGAGCAATGATATCACAGCTCATATTCCGGGTTCAATACAAGTTATGCTTTATCCACAGCATCTGTGGCTCACTGTCAATTACCACAGACAATAATACCAACTCACATCTTGGTTCGAAAACTCAAACCAGAAATATGTGTAATAGTGTACACTATTCAAATCTCCCACCGAATGTGCCTTAGATGAAGATTCTAGATCATTCTAGGTTCTACATTGTTGTGACCAGTGGAAAAGATTATCTTGAGCGCAGCGTGCATCGTGTATTGCAGCAGATGATAATACACAACCTTTACGTTGCGCTGAAAACCAATTTTCGACAGTCTTTCAAACCCAGCGGCTTTAGAGTAGTAGGATCAGCAGGTGGACTCTATGATGTGGTGTAATAATAGATTGTAAAGCCCTAACCGGTGGCTGCTTAGCTGTGGTCAGTAATATGCAGTGCTCGTGTCATGGCTCAGAGGACCAGGTCCGCTGCTGATTCGCTCTCTAGAGATGACATTCATGCTGCATTATTATAACAGCAGTCAGTGACTGTAGCGTGAGTCACCTCCGCCCCTTCATTCCATGAACAAAGACGTGCACAAATAGAAGAATATGGATATGGCAAGAAAGCAAATTATAAGCACCAGAGATGGTAATTGATTTGAAATGATTACATCTATCATTAGAGAGCATGTTATGTGGTAGTTATCATTCAAACATTTTGTACAGTTTGTTGACATGATGTTCTGTACATGGGCCAAAAATACTTCAAGATCCTTGGATTTAAAGTCATCGTGAGCGACAGCTTACATCCCATTTATGCAATCTGACAAAATTTAGATGGAAATGGGTATAGGCTGGGACTTTATCTGTTTGGAAATGACTGGATCATGAAAGAGAGTTTCATAAAATAGTCATTTTTAGATGCAAAACATTACATTTTGCTATTGCAAGTCTATTTATTTTATATTTGGAATAAGATTCACCCATAAACCGTGCACAGTAAAGCCAGGAACGTATATTAATATTATTAATAATAATCAAGATGGTGGTGATTATTATTATTATTATTATTATTTTTTTTTTTTTATGTATTTGAAATATATATATATATATATATATATATATGTGTGTGTGTTGAGTTAGTATTAGTATATACTGTATTTATATTACTAATAACATTATCAATAATTTCTCACTGAATATAAAATATTAAACATTATAATTTTCCCACCTTAAGCTCGAGACCACCAAAAAATCTGTGAAGTACCAATAATTATTTATCGTTACTAATCCTAAAGTACTAGGCCTACATTATTTAAGCTACATCACTGTCAGTTTGGAATTTATAAACTTGACTAGATAATAGACTAAATTCTAGTAATATAATTCAGTGTTGATGTGCCTTTAATCAATTATACATACATTATAAGCTTGAGAACATAAAGCACAAGGCGTAATCCAGTACCGACCGCATTTTATTTAATCATAACACATAGAAACAGATATCCCACAACCCAAAGCACAAAAGACCTGGATGCATTTCAAGCTCAGCAAAAATGCCTAACAAGTTTACCCCAGACACATTTTGACAAATGGCCCCCACTAGCAGTGCTTAGACCCTGCGCTTTAGCATTAAAGAAAAGACCCTACGGTGCAGGGGCCAGAACGCAACTTGGATAGCTGACGGATAGCTCCATTAGAGAAGGGTCCCTCGTAGAAACCTCTTCTTAGGCATCTCCTGGTCCGATTGCTGACGACATGAGGAACACACACATACAAACACACAGCCACCTCAACAAAACCACACACATCCAGCAAGAAATATATTAAAAAGGACTCAGTCAAGCATTTCCTTTTGAGTTCGACTGGAACAATGGCTTGACTACACAAGTACAACACGTGGCTGATCCCATTGCCGTCTCGTTTGGCTTCTTTGGAGGCTTGTTCCTGGGACCACCGTGAAACAGGGTGGTGTTTGAAAGGCCCGACCCGATAATCAGCTCTGAAGGAGGGCAAGCACAATTCATATTTCAGCCCTCTCTTTTTCCCTGACTGGCGGAGCCAGCGAAGCAGGAAATGACACGGGATGTTTCAATCTAGGAACGGTGAGTACTGTAGCCCCCAAGGCTGGATGGTACAGCCCACTCAGATGTGACCGAGCAGCCTGCTGTCTGTGACAGCACACGCACACAAATACACACTTCCCAGCAGTGGAAACTGCAATTCATCAGCGAAATTAATTCACACAACTCCAAACGGGTGCATGTAAGGGCTCAACATCCACTCGAGTGTTTTGCAACGCTGTGAAGTGGCGCATAATGTTTGGCGGTACACTATTTCTGCGCTCGCAGACCCACGTTCCTCCGGAGTGGGATTTGATTGGAATTGTGCGGCGGTAAGCCGCTGAAAGCTTCCAGACAAGCAGGATGAATTGTCTCTATGGGCCCAGGACGGCTAGTCCCAGGGCTGCTGTCATCCACGGCTGTCTGCCTTCCTCCAACAGGACGCCCAGGGACTTAACACAGGGGTGAAATGACGTTACAAACAATTATATTTCAACACTCTATTTATATCAGTGCCCTTTCGCGAGATCGTTCCCCTCTCCGCTCCGACATGAAGCCCTAATCCTAGGAATGATTTGGGGTGGGGGGTGAGAGATGGTTGAGTGTGGGGCAAGTGGGGGGTAGATGGGGGTGTTGAGTAGGATCACGCACAGCTCGCAGGCAGAGGAAGAACGAGACAGGAAGAGAGACAGGAAAAGCAACCTTCAGAAAAATGAGTGTCTCTGGGATAAATTCCGCTAAGATGAGCTCAATATATCACTGTCAATAACACAAGTGAACACAGGACAAGGGGACATGCATATTAATTGAACAAAATCTGATTAAATCACTACAGTTTGACATTTCGCAAGATGGCCACTTTATCTTGGCGGACGTCGCTGCTAGATTGGTTATGTACGTTGGCTAGTTCTCTAATCTGGGAGCACATCTTAATTGCATGTTATCACCATCTGATTGCTGTGGCATTATTTTAAATAGTCTGGTAATTACTCTGTAGATGGTGGTGTATATAGCCAAAGGCTGCTGCTTGTACGCTGAACGTAAGGGAACCGAGTGCCAGGCCAGAGGTCTAATCGTTTGGTTAGCCACAAATGTAGAGCCTCGAAGAAAGTGTCAAATATGTTGGCAAGTTACAACAGCAATTAATAACCTTGTAGTTGGACTTTAAGAGGCTGTTCACACTGAACATGTTTTTTGTATTCCACCGCACTTGTTTTCCATAGTTCTTCTATGTAATAGAACATGTTTGACCATTGCCCATTTGTTGGCGAGTGTTTTAAACAGTCAATTGACAGTTTATTAATTATAACAAAGCAATGTAGTGAGAACAATAGCCAGTTTGTAAAGATAGTCAGACCTTCGCTATTTCTATTCTACTGACATATACGAATCAAAATCTTTTACAGAACGATGTCATTTGTGTGTGTGTATGTATGTATATATATATATATATATATATATATATATTTTTTTTTTTTTTTTGGGTGGGGGTTTATATGAATGTATCTATGAAGTGAACTGATTGTCAATGTCATTTTTTTCAAAGCAATTTTTCCCTCTTACCTCCTTATAATCCTTATTAAAGTGTTTATGAGTGCAGCACCACTTTGTGTATAGCGGTAACCAATGAAAATCTATATTACTGCTGTTCCATAAACACCACCTACTGCCAGAGAATGAATTTGCAGCCCTTTTTTTGTGCAGATTTCTTGTTGCATAATTTTGTAAACCTAAAGTCAGAGCATTCTGTTTTTGCTTTAAATGTTGAAATACAATCAATTTAATAATAATAATAATAAAAACTATGCATGTTTCATGGGTGTAGTGTCTTTGTTTTGTCAAATGGCTACAGATATTATTTTTTTTAATTAAATATGTTTAGTTTTACCAGCCAGTTTCATGGCCAGTAAAACATATTTACATAAATGGTAAATTTTCTCAAGTCACCAGCCATTAGCAGGTGTGGCAAAAAAAAAAAAAAAAAAGTTAACATAGGTACTGTAGCTGCAAACTCATCACCTTTTGGTGAAATTGGCTGTTACAACATTGAAATAGGCCATTCATGTGATGTTCGCAAATCCAAGTAGGGGAAGGTGGATTATATGAATGTGTATTTTAATGGAACTGACTGTCTTAAGAAAAGAAGGCATTTTTCTTTTCACCTTACCACCGAATGATGCTTAAGTAGTGCAGCGCTGCTTTGTGTAAGCTCCACGTTAAGATAAGCGCCACCTACTGTAAGAGAGTGAATTTGCATTTTCAGTTAGCCCATCTGACATTTTGGTACAGACCAATTATATATTTTTTTCTTTGTATTATTTGAACTGAAAAGGAGCTTAAATTGTATTTTTATGGTCCTTTAACAGTTTAAAGTGTTACCACAGACCTTCTTCTTCAACGCCGAAGTAAGCCTATGGGTGAAACTTCCGGTTCATTAGCCACTATAGGTAAATAACTAGGAGAATAACAACATGCAGTAAATGGTAAAACTGTTTGCACTATACCAGTGTGTTCATAATTACGATAACACATTAAAATAATATGATAAGACACACTAATTTTCAATATCAAGCAGCAAAACAAACTGTTTTGTACAGCTAAAAATAGCTGGACGCGGATGAGTCCGGAAGCTAGACCCATAGAATTTAAGGTGTTGATTTGCAGTTGTTAGACTCTTCTAGGTGGTTGCCAGGGTATTCCAATGTACTTTTTTGAAGTTATTCTCAGTGGTTTCTATCATTTTTCTATACAGCTGCTAGTTGGGTTGTATGAAAACTGAAGTCATAGCTTCGTGCAATCAAATCAAGTTTTTTTTTAATTATTTTTTTTTTTTTTTTAACAATAAAATATTATATTAAGAATATTTTACTGTTAAATAAGATTTTTTTTATTTTAAATTTAGTATTACTACTACTACTACTAATAATAACAATTGTTATTATTGTTATTATTATTATTATTATTATTACTGTTGTTGTTGTTGTGTCATATAGTCATATTGATATATAGTCACCTTTTAAATCACAATCACATTATTTATCACCTGCTCTTGATGCTGTCTACAGTATTACTGGTTGGTTACGAGGATATTCTGGTTGCTTGCTTTTTGACCTAAGTCTCTATAAAATTCTGGTTCGTAGATGTGGGTATATGAACCTCCTTCAAAGTCCTCCTTCAGTGTATTGTAAGTGAAATTTATTCAGCTATTTATTATCTGCCAGGCAAAAATGTCTAATCAATTAACAAAAGAGTGAACACACACTTATGTTCAATGAAATTTCAGTTAAAGGCTAAATTAGTAATAGTGATGCTTACCTTCACTAATAAATAGCCAAAACATAATTTATACAAAAGGTCAAAATACATTAAAAAAACAGCATAATCACATTTTGTCATTAAAAAGCATTATGAAAATATACTGACAGCCCCATGTAGCATCAGCTAGACCAGGTGCAGTCTGATAACAGATGCACAGAGAGCCATTAGTTTGTTAACACAGCCTACGGTTTCCGTTTGCCCTGGAGCAGACATGGAGAGAGCAGCCGTCATATGTTCCAGACGTTTGTACACGACCTGATAAATGTTCAGGCGGGCTGCGTGAGAGGGGAGGTCTCAAGGAGTGCTGGTAATAAGAGGCTAATAGAATAAAACAATAACCCACCGCCTCAAGGCTGAGACTTTATACTGACAAATTCATATGATAGATTTTTATTGTTATGGCGACATTAGCATTGTAGTCAGCGACAACTCGGACTCAGTCTGAGGTGTTTTTGTCAGAAAGGCACAATAATGAAATAGATTTCAGGTGGGGTGCTCCTTGTGGGTCCATAAATTGATTTTGAGCATATAACACTAAAAATACTGAGAAGTATACAGTATATTTTAAGTAATGATGATAATGAGATATCGGTCATAAAACAATAAGGTGGTGCTGCATTACCTGACATGAGGGAAATAAAAGCTTTACAAATGATGATAAAAGTTTATTTGATTGCCTTGGAAATGGCATTTTGACTGCGCAGAAACTGAAACTGCTGATACTTTACCAATTTTTATTTCTATTGCTCTGTTCCAAAACCTACTGAGCTTTCTACAGGGGCAGCACTTTTGATGCAGAGGCTCTTCCAGTAGGTACTGCTGCCTTCTAAAATATCTCATTTTGTCCTGTTTCTAAAGTAGCATAGCATATATTCTTAAATAATGCAATACTAGGATGCATAGCAACAATTCAAATCAAAGATGGCAGGTAGGTGATGGTATTTGGTTAAAAACATAATTTATTATTTACTGAGAATATTAACTGTAAAACAACTATTATCTAATGAAAACATACTATTTTAGCAAATAATGATTATTCAAGGTTACATTTTTAAGTGGTCTAACAACGCTCGTCAGATTCGAAATGATTGAGATGGCCAATCAAATCAAAGTAGGGGGGATTTACTCAAAGCCACTGGAAGGCAAGCCTGCAACCTTTAACCAAAAAAGCGTAACGCCTAATGCTAACGCTGCAGCCAGAGGCTTTGACTGAGGTGCCTCACATGATCCAAGTTAGCCTTTACACTTTTTCCAATGGTAATTAATTAATACAGACCCTCTCATCTCCCAATGGTAAGACAATCTCTGGTTTACTGTTCGTAGAAGCAGAGCGTGAATTCCGACGTGAAGTGTCAGTTTTAATCTTGAAAGAGAACAAGGTAAGATGGAAGTGGCGAAAGATTTAATAGTTGACAACTGTTTTATAATAGAAATGTTAAAGGACCATCAGTATATCCAGTGATTCAAACTACTCAACTTTTTCTCAAATATGATCGTTTTGAATGAAACAAATGGTCTCTTTTTATGATTCATGTAATTCCACACTGACTGTGACAAGACAAGACACATTTTGTGTTTTTGACATATTAAGCGTACAATATATAAATACATTACACAATATATAAAAGTGCATGTGTGCATTTTTAAGTTATTCCTTGCAAATAGTCTAAAACAGGAGTGTTTCTCATTTTCACTCAGGCCACTTCAACATTATGGCTGCCATCAAAGGGCCGGTTGTAACTGTAAAACTGTATAAATGTTACTACTCCTTATTGTTAAAGGAAAACTCCACTTTTTTTGAAAATAGGCTCATTTTACAACTCCCCTAGAGTTAAACAGTTGAGTTTTACCGTTTTTGAATCCATTCAGCCGATCTCCGGGTCTGGCGGTGGCACTTTTAGCTTAGCTTAGCATAGATCATTGAATCGGATTAGACCATTAGCATCTCGCTCAAAAATGACCAAAGAGTTTCGATGTCGACTGAAAGTAGTCCCCAGCTAGGTAACTATTTATGATATAGCTGGGGACTACTTTCAGGCGCTGCATAATATCATTGCGCCTGCTGCACCCATGGTACGGCAGCAAAGTTCCTTGATTATTACGCCGGAATGAGAGTATAATTCCTAGGCATATCGGCCTAGAAAATCGCAACTTTTCATTTTCCATCAGTCTTAGTACACGATGTAACTACAGAAGAGTCAAGTTTTAAATAGGAAAAATATCGAAACTCTTTGGTCATTTTTGAGTGAGATGCTAATGGTCTAATCCGATTCAATGATCTATGCTAAGCTAAGCTAAAAGTGCTACCGCCAGACCCAGAGATCAGCTGTCACGGTGCACACAGCAGGGAGGACACAGGAACACGAAGACAAGGAGTTAAACTCAAAATAACAGTCTTTAATAAATCCAAACAAGGCAGGGCAAGGCAGGGCAGGGCAGGGCAGGGCAGGGCAAGCACAGACAGGAACACCGGGGAGTAACGAGTAGACCAGGCAACACGAAACTGAACAGGCAGGAACTAAAGTACACAGGTTAATCAGACAAACACAGCTGGACAGACTTAACTAATAATCACATGAAACAAGGACAGGAAACAAACCAAATAAGGAAACAAGAGGCGGGAACACATGACACACACGACAGAGGACGGACATCGGCTGAATGTATTCAAAAACGGTAAAACTCAACTGTAGGGGACTCTAGGGGAGCCTATTTCCAAAAAAAAAGTGGAGTGTTCCTTTAAATAACTGTCTCTTTATTTTATTATTACTTAAGTTACAAATATTGTATACGCATTTGCATAGATGTAAAAATAGGCCCTGTATGTTATTGATCTGTTATTTTGACATAAATCCTTTTAATTTATCAGGTTAAGAAATCCACATTACTCCATAAATCAAAGTAAATAAAGACTTTCATAATTTACGATATAAAGCAGCATAGATTTTTTATTTTAAGACAATAATATGCTCTTGTGGGCCACATAAAATGATGTGGTGGGCCGGAATGTGGTTTAAAATGACTACTTCCCAGCTAGAATAGAGTACTTCCCACTCCGCCGAACACATAGCTGGTACATGCACTTTGTATATATATATATATATATATATATATATATATATATATATATAGGCACTAAATAGTTTGTCCACAAGGCAGCACTTGCCCTGGCCGTTGTTTCACAGTAATTTCTCACAATAAATGACATCAAAATTGGAAAAAATGTTGTACATTTACCCACAAACTGATCACCAAACCATGTTTATTTTTTAGCTCAATGGTATGGAACGCACAGGATATTGGGATTTCAAACACAGTGAAGGATACTTCTATGCTACCTTCAAAAATCTGATGAAGGCATCTCAGAAGACAGGAAGTGAAGCTAACTTTGGATTCGGACGTGCCTTGACGTGTTCTTACCATGGAAAGGAATATTTTTCAGCCATGGTTGCCATAGACAGTAAAAAAGAAGAAGAACAAGAAGAACAAGAAGAAAAGAAAATGGTTGACGACGACGCATCTCCACTTCTTTCCACCATAGAAAAGTGAAAACCATCCCAGTATGGCCGCTGTCATCTTGCACCAATGACATCGTTTGCAGCCCGTGTCTGCGCAGTAGTGATCGTGAGATGGATCGTACTCAGAACTCCCACATCGCAGACCCAATTGCAAGCTCCCATCATGAAATCACACCCCATTTTTCTAGAATCAAAAAGCTAATTAAAACTTATAGAGAAAGGAACACTTGAACATACATCAGCATGATAAGAACTGCCTAAAACTATGGAAGCCATCTTTGAGGGGGGAAAAAAAATCCCATTCCTTTTACATGGACAGGGCGGGGTTTATGACCTATACTGTAGCCAGACACCAGATGGCGACCTTTTCAGGACATATGCGGCACACTTTCTTCGGAATTAACATTGAGAAGAAAAATAAAAACAAGAAAAACAACAAACTAGGCTTCTGAATACTGCAAAGTCAAAACAGACATAGCTTTGACGATCGTGAAGCGATTAAAAGGTAAAGTCAACTCTAATTTAAAATGTGTACAAAGATATTTTTGTTGCTTATAACTTTTGGAATGAAAAGGCACAGACACTGCACAAAGATATACTATACTATTTGCGCTATGCTATTTCAAAGTATCCTTTGTACACTTTGAAAAAGCTGTGCGTTGGACTTTAGAGAGCAGCTAGCTGCCTATGTAGCTTATTTAGTTTTGGAACCAAGCGTGTAAGTCAACAAGTCAACATATAAGGTGAAAATCTGTGAGCAAGACTGTGAAAACCCTGTCTGGAGCATATTTTTGACTAATTTGCCCTATGGGGTATGATGGGAATATTAATTAGCCACATCCATGACCGTCAGATAATAACAATGTCAGTGGGTTGAATGGAAGCTGTGACCTGTAAAAAGCCTATTCATATTCTCCAGTCTGCCATAGTTCTGCAGACACAGGACTTTTTCACACAGTTCCTAAATGTGCCAATTGTCCTTTTGCGAGGCATTGTGACTGAAGTCTGTAAAAAACACCTACTTTTTTTTACGGGACGCAGATTTAACATTCACAGCTCATTTAAGGCATTTTTCTTGAATAGGCCAATTTAGATACCGCACTCGTGAAGGTTTCTATCAAGAGGCCACAACAGGCATATATGTTCTTTGGCCTTTTGAAGCACTTCTAATGTTTAGGTTATAATTACACGTCATGGACCACAAACACCAAAGCAGATGATGTGCTGTGATTGGCCAACCCCTGCTAAGCGCTCTCTCTTCGCCCATGGTTTGTTCTCTCTTCTTCGACAAGTTTCACAGCGTGAAATGTAAACATGAAACCTCAGACTGCATCCTTCTAATGTCTGACTTCAAATGGTGAATCTTAAAACACTTCTGCTTGAGGTCAGTTGCTCACCACAGAAACACACATGTTGGTTACGCACGTAAAGCCCACATATGTTAGCGAATATTTTCCAAATAGTGTGTACAAACATAACGTATAAAAAGTTAGTTATTAAAAAAGTTACTAGTGTACTATATATATTTATTTTGTTTTTGATTTTAACATTTAGTAAGTGTTAAAATAAAAATGAACTAAGATTAAGAAATGGTTTAAACATTTTTTCAATGTTAGTTTGTGTTAACTAATGTTAACAAATGGAAACTTTTTGCAAAGTGTTACCAGTTAAATTAAATTAAATAATTGTTAAATAATATAAAATTATTTAATATTTATTTAATCATTATTTAATATTTATTTAATAAATATTAAGTCGTAATTTCCCCTATAATGTCTATTAACGTAATGCATTTAGATTTTGTTGTCATTCACATTATTATTATTGAATTTTCATTTTATTTCAATTATCTTTAAGTAAACGTAGAACAACAAAAACCAAGATATATAAATACATTTAAACTGAAATAATGACTTTTTTTCTTTACAGAGATGAGGATTGTAGAAAATTTCCCATGCAAAAAAAAAAAAAAAAAACTTAATATGGTACAAATAAGCTTCTTTTTTTTTTCTTTATACAAAACAAAACTTACGTCTCTTTTCCACTGTTCTTCACTTTTCAAGATGAGAGCACACAGTATTTAGCATTTTCTTTAAGAAGTGTCCATTTGAATAGCTCAAAAATCCACATACAACTAAAACAGTCAATAAAACATGGCCAGCAATACCCTTAAATGTTACGAAAGAGGATTTTGGGGGTCAGTAAGTTCATTGTTTGCATTGTGTGGCATCTAAAGAAAAGGCCGGCTGGGCCATTCTTGTGTGTTCCCTCTCTCCCTAAAGGAGGTTATTTAGGACTTAGGAGTTTTAAAGAAGTTAGCGGTTTTAACGTTCTCACTCGTTTATCCAGTGCTAAGTCCTGTGGAACATACTTCATTCAGTGTCTGTTTGTTTGCTTACATGTGGTTTAAGGGCAGATGACACTTGCTGTGGAGTTACAAGTTACAGTGAACAAAACCTGAACTGAAAGAGGCCCAGACAATCTTTTCAATGGATTTAAAACAACAATGTGAGCAATTTTTTTTAGATTTAGCTTTTCACAAACCAGAACCACACACACACACACACACACACACACACACGCACCTGCTGTTTTAGGAGATGTTAAATATGGCGTACAATTACATTTAGCTTCCACGCCATATCTGTTAGAACTTGGGTGAAATCTTTTTTTGCATTAACATGTTCATTTCATTTCAAGAGGTTCACATCTGACAAAATCTCTAAACCTCTTGCATCAGATTTAATAAAAATGCAAACCACAACAAAGCTTCTTCCTACGAACAAGATTAGACACAAAGTGGAAAGAAACACAAATTCGCACATTTAAATGTTCCTCAGAAGCAGAATAGGTCTTAAATTGCTCAGAGATTACATTGTGCTTGAGAAATTAATGCCCATTTATACACCAAATGTTAAAAAAAGCAAAATAGAGATCCTGATCTATTAACACAATAAAATGAGTGCTTAGAATAGTCACTTGACTAAGGTTTAGCTGGTGTGTGAAGAGGTGAGGAAGCTGACAGAAGCGTGGACACTGCAGAGAATGAGTTAAATCAGGAAGCAGTGTAATTCATGTCAGAACGGGCCAGAGACTCACGCGAGGCGGTTCATCCAGCCGTGACAAAGAGCCACAGACCTATGTGTCCTGCTGATGAATCCACTCTCACCTGCCACCTCGAGTAGGGTGAGCAGAATAATCAACATCTTATGTCATGGTATGAAATAGGTAATATCATATATCACAACTGAAAAAAAAAAGTCATATATATATATATATATATATATATATATATAATATATTTGTGATAATTTCTACTTATTTATGGATTCACTCTTCAAATAAAGGTTCCAAAAGGGGGGTTTTGGAGTGATGCCATAAAACAACCATATTTGGTTCCACAAAGAACCTCTTAATTTTCTTCCTTAGTGTGAAGAATATAAAAAAAAAAAAAAAAAATCTAAAGAACCCTTATTAAAAACCTTTTGTGAAATGGAAACCATAGATGCCGATAAAGATGATTAGTTTTTAGTAATGAATTTTAAAAAAGGACAAAAGGTTCAAGTTTAGCCAAGATTTCTGAGAATTCAGTTTTTTGAAAATCATGTTTTTTTTGTTTTTGTTTTTGTTTTTTATTGTGGTATCATGTATTTGTTATGTTTTACTGTGTTAGTTAGCTGTATTTTTTAGTTATTTTTTACCTAATAAAAATAACCTAACTGTAGTTTGATTGAGATTAATTGGAATATACAATGAAAAAAAACATGATATTTGAAAATTGTTAAATTTTTCTGTTTTATTGTATATTGTTAAAGTTATATTATTAAAGTTGTTTGAAAATGGCATGAGGAGGAGTAAATAATAATAGACTTTTTTTTTTTTTTTTTTTTTGGTAATTGCAAAAAAAAACAGCTGTTTTACATTAAATAACATTATTTAATTTTAATAATAATATTTAATGTTAAATAACATTAAAATGTGTTAAAAACAGAATATGTTGTGAAACATTTTTTTTTTTTTTTTTTTGCTGTGCTCATCTAGGGTTATAATTGTTCACTAAAAATACACACACACACACACACACACACACACACACACATATATATATATATATATATATATATATATATATATATATATATATATATATATATATAAAACATTTTTATTAAATGTTAAATGAAATAAAATTAAATAAACAAAAATAAAATAATTTTCTTTCAGCTAATTGCCATGGTATTTTCTCATTTTAATTTAGTTTTACTTGCTATTCTAAAATTAACTAACCAAAAATTAACTAACTGAAATGAAAATGAATAAACTAATAAAATGAATTAAACCAAAAAAAAAAGAAAAAGAAAAGAAAATCCTACACACTCAAACAATTTTAACTAATGTTAAATATAAAAATTAGCGATTTGAAATATTAATAACAATTCTAATGGTATCTCAAATACAACCTAAATAGCACTGTGCCCAATAAACCCACTTAATGCCTGCTTAATAGCTAAGTAATAACTTATTTATTAAGTGAAGTTTATTACTATAGTAATAAATATGTTATTACTTTTGTCACTATCACATGGAAATAATATTTTATGTCCATAAACGGTGGTATAAATTGTATAGAAAACTTCCACTCTACTGATTGACATTTGTACCATCACACGGTATATACGTCACATCTCTTTGCCGTAGCCTTCAAATATTGAATAAAATGCCTTTTAGTAATGCAAGGCTTGTTAGCTACTCCCAGAGTTTCATTCCAATCACATACAGTTGACTTGCTAACTAATGCACCGCCCAGCAGAAACACATCAATACATGCCCATAGCTAGCGGCTAGTCTGGCCACGATAATATTAAACCTTCCTCGGAGAGGATTTGTTCTTGTCACAAATGGCCATTACTGACATTAGCAGTGTAATGAGGGAGTCATGGCTGCTGCGGCGGGACAGTCCTGTGGTGCCGAGGTACTGTTGGGGGGTTGGACCTCCTCAAGTACCACCTGCTTTGCTTGTTCACGCTGTCACTGCTCGGCCTGTTTTGGGCGCGCAGGGGTCTTTTAGAGTTTAGATATGCCTTTGAAGCCCTCTTTGATTTTTAGAATATGCACACGATCAATAAGGAGCCGGGACTTCAAAGAGGTTTGCGGCCCTCACCTGCTGCTGGTCACCGGGGCTGAAGAGTTTCCAGTCCCACACAGAGACTGAACAAACCAACAGCAAAAACAGACACAGAGCAGCTAATAAACTTAGAGCAACACAGAATGCTACCTTGTAAAGGGGACCTTCAAAAAACTAATAAAGGTTTAATTGACAAGACTGTCCCTTACAGACATTTACCATGGGACTCTAGTGACTGTTCAAATACTACTAAAAACTACTACTAACATATGGAAAAATACTTTACTAAAAACTATGGAACTGTGACTTGGTATTAATTAGCCACTACTTTCAGTGAATGAATGAATGAATGAATGAATGAATGAATGAATGAATGAATGAATGAATGATGCAATTTACAGCCATTGCTCAACAGCATTTGTGATGTGCCAAACATACATTACTTAATAACTATAATAAACTTCACTTAATAAATACTTACTTTCTTCCTTGATTTACTCTGTACACAATAAATAAATAAATAAATAAATATATACATCTTTAGCTAAAATTGCAATGGAAATGGAAATTATAAAAATAAAAACTAACTCAAAATACAACAATGATACATAAAATAACACTGTAATAAACTAAAAATTTATTTAACATTTAAAATAAAAAATGCATCAAATTTTAAATAAATAAATAAATAATTAAACAATCATTTATTTATATATTTCATCTTTGCAATTTCACATTTATTAGTTTACTACTTGAGGTGAAATATGACCTTTTTATTAATGTTAATTAATGTTTTGTTTATAGATTGTGATTTTTTTTTTTTTTTTTTAGACACTATGGTTACCTCATTCATTCATTCATTCATTCATTCATTCATTCATTTATTCAATCATGGAGCTGGTGAAAAAATATAAATAAAAATATGTAAGAAAAACAAAAGCAACTGAACTGAACTGAAAATTTCATTCATATTGCTTCTTAATACTTTGATGCAACATGAATTATGCCTGGCTATCTATTTTTACTTTTATTTTTTTCCACATCGTAGGCTGAATCTACAAAATGAAGAAAGTTCAGTTGAAAACCAGTCTCTGTTTTGTGCTTTTTCGTTCGAGAGTTATAGAGTCAGGACAGCCTTCCACCCCACTTCAAACGGCCTTTGATTAATGAATAATATTTGACATTCACTTTAATGTCATGAGAAGACACTCAAACGTAATGCCATATCTGAAAAGCTAAATATTCCCGAAGAATAGCTTTATACAGAGCTGAGAAGCCAGTGAAGTGGCAGCGAAGGTTAAAGAAGTGGATTGTAAAGCGTGATATCTAAATAACCCAAAGAGATGATTATTCTTTAAATCTGCAGGACCTATGAAACATCTGTCAGATCCTTGTGAATGCTCTTTATTACGATTCATCTTAATCTCATCCAGTTTAGGCAAGGGGAGGGTTGTGAATAACAATGACCAAACTCTCCTCCACAAAGCTTCTATTAGGATGAAGCCGCTAAGCTGCAAATGCAAACGAAGCTTGTCATGTGCTATGATATTTTCCGGTGCTTTCCTTTTGTTTGGTGCATCTGAATTCACGCGAGGGGCGTGGATCAGAGAGTTTGACACAGCCAGCAGGACCTAAACCAGTTTCTTCCATCTCACCTAGCAGTAATCACTATACGTGCTGCAGGTGCTTTCATAATAAAAGGTGTGGTGGAGGCAGGTTACCTCCTCCGGACCGGCACAATGAGCCCCTGTATAGACATTAGGCAGGTAGAGAGGCTGGGATACTCACATAATAGACCAGCAAGCACCCCATTTGCATTTCACCATTCAAGGGCCGAGACGTTGTGCATCGAAACATATGAAAAGGCCCCATTCAAAAATGCTAATGGGATTGTGTATGCCACAATGCGAGTGGGATGACTGCAAACTTCCTGAGTTGTGAAGTCTGGTGGCTAGCCTTTAATTGCAGGCCAGTGCTTGTTATCCATACTGTGAGCTCGTTAGCTTTGACCAGAACATGGCTGAGTAATGTCTAGGTTTAGATTCTATGCTTTGAAAGATATCTTAAGTCTGACTTAAAAAGAAAAAAAAAAAAGGTCTAAATTGTATTAACTGTTGATAAGAAATTAAAGGAGGAAAAATATTATATATATATATATATATATATATATATATATATAGGCATGTTGATGTCATGTGACAAGAAAACTGCAAAACCAGGAAAAAAAATAAAAATATATATATATATATATATATATATATATATATATATATATATATATATATATATATATATATATATAAGGTGTGTGTGTGTGTGTGTGTGTATATATATATATATATATATATATATATATATATATATATTTAAATACACTGTCTGGTAGATTTTCCTGACGTTGTGTTAAATTCAGTAATTTCTTGAAAATGTTTTAGTAATTTCTTGAAAATTTGGAAAGGTTAGGTAGTTTATAACACAGAACTTCATAATATTTATGATAATTTACATTTTTTAAATATTACATTTGACCAGTGATATTTATTTATTTGTTTGTTTATTTATTTTTTTTGTTTTATATTGATATATGTACATTCAAGTGTAATAAGTTTACTTGACATTATTAGAAATTTTGTTGAAAGTGGTATGAACGTTTTTGAAAAACCATAAACGCAAAGTTTACATTTCTAAGAACTTGGTACATTTTACTTGACATTTTTTAGACATGTTTTAGAAATTTTGTTGAAAATTCAGTCTAAATGTTTTTTTGTTTTTTTTCAAAAATGAGCGTGAATGCAAAATATTACATTCCTAAGAGCTTGGTTTGTGAGTTTTACACTAGATTTTTTTCT
The DNA here is from genome assembly GCA_021397915.2 of Tor tambroides. Lineage (NCBI taxonomy): Eukaryota > Metazoa > Chordata > Actinopteri > Cypriniformes > Cyprinidae > Tor > Tor tambroides. The sequence continues at coordinate 1,565 of JAFVLL020035679.1, read as the reverse complement.
TTTCATCATCTCAAACATCTTTATTTCGCCAACAAATAATTACCTTCCGAATAAAAGGCAGAATTAAAACTAAAATGACCCCTGAAGGAAACAAACCGTTGATTCATTTGTCTCGGTAAATTGCGAACGACCCTTTCTTATGGTCTTTTCACAGTTCTGGCACAATCGGGTTTTTTTTTTTTTTCCTTTATCCTTTTCTTCCTCCTCTTCCTCCGTTTAGTGCGAGGCAATTACGTCCTCTCAGAAATCGGATGTGAGAGCTTCTATAAAGACACATGTTTTAAAGGAGCAAATACTCCAGTGCAAATTCAAAATTAGAGCAAATTACGCACCAAGTGATTATGAAACTGTTGGTCGTATAGAAATCAGTCCTATAAAGAGGAGAGGAAAATGGCTGGGCAATTTGTAGCGACCGTCCATACGAAGTGACGGCAAAGTCAAGTCCCAAAGCCAAGATAAGGGGGGCGGGGGTGTGCGTGTGGAAGTGGCCTGTGGTAAAAATAATTTCAGTTAATGGTCAGAGCACGGACCTCGGCTAACACACTAACTGACACTGGAGGTGCAGGTAATCAAACTGACATTAATGCAGGCCCCGAATGTGACATCTCGTCATCAGGAATTTTCTTCATTGGCACAGAAAATGCCAGGCTGCTCACCTCTGACTGCGTGGCCCCCACATCTATTAACCTTATTGATTTGGAGCCCTGCTGATACCCTCCAGATCTCCAGCACCCCCACTGAGCCGGTGAAGTGGATCAATCCGTCGCCGGGGGCCACAGCTCTAACAACGATGCGCATGGAGACCACTGTTTGTGGCATGAAATTAATATCCAGATATGGCTTTGAAAGTTCATTGCTCCATTTACACAAACCTCGCTTTTCCTTTTTTCGACATCCCTTTTCTCCTTTTTTTTCCTCGTTTCGGGAGGCTGAATGGAGTTTATGCAAAGAGGACCAGTGGGTGTTATGGTATTGGGATTTCAAGAAAGCACATAATTTAACAGCCCCTTAATGTCATAAAACAAGCATTACCATCATTACAAGTACAAATCAATAATGGGATAATACAATACGGTATATGTGTTTCTTTAATTCTTTGATTGCCTTTTGATAAATTAATGTTTGTGCTGAACTGATTTGCTCTGGCGACGACGTAAAAATGACTACTGCTCTGGATATCGCATTTACATTTAATTTGCAGTTGCTATGAGCAAATACCACTCCAGATTATGAGTTTAGATTAATAAAACATTCTTTGGATGAAGTAGCCGTTCTTGATAAAGAAACGCCAGTAATCAGTATAATCCATGCACAGCCAACCGGAAAGTTAAAGTTTAATACATGCAAAAAAGCATGGCTTAGCCACTGGCATTTAAATTTCGTACACGCGGTCTCTCTCTTTTGTGGGCTACGTTCTTCTTGATTAATCGACATCATTTACATAGCTGATTTTTCATATTTGTTATGCTCTGATTGTGTGAGCCTCATATTTGATGAACACTCTGATGGACTATGGAGACACATTAGACATTATTTTCACTCAATAATCCTGTTTCTGAAGCAGG